>JAKIJQ010000397.1:0-73701 GCA_023373905.1 Rhizoglyphus robini
TTGGTGGTAGAATAACTAAGTTAAGCGTACCAAGTGATTGCATAAACCTGGCTGTTTTGACATTTCATAAAAAATTTTAAATTGTCGAATCAAGTATTAAGATTCCAAAAATGGAGACAATAGTGGTAAAAACAAATGAATTGGTGAATTTATTACTATTTAAGTTTATGAAAGAGAATCTATATATCCTTCTAAAATGGTAATTGTTTCCCCTTTAATCCATTAAGATCAAAAATACATTTCAATATGATTTCATCTATCAATTTCATTGACTCAAGTAGATTCTTTTCAACAAATGGTTCGATGATAAAGTGGCATTGGTTGGTTGTTCGATCATATTAAATCAATGAAGAAGATGTAAATAAAACCAAAACTGAGGTCAGTGACGATTCAAACAATAGTTCATTGGTAAATGTGATTTGAAAGTGACAACAAAGTGAATTGGAAATTAAATTTTAATAGTAAACCATTATGAAACCCGAAAATAGTCTTTAAATAATTAGATTTTTAAAATATAAATTTTGAAATTATTTGAAAGATTTATGTTGAAATTGATTCGAAACCTTGCTATAACCGCGATATTGTTTCTTAAGTAAAATCCTCAACAAGTTTTAAAAAAGCTCTACTGGTGTTGTTTTTTTTTCGATTGAATTTACAGAAAATTGATTGCAATTAAAGAATCTGTTGTCGTAGAAAGCTAGAATGACATTGTTCGCCTTCTTGTAATACTGAACTTTCCTTAGATGGAGCCGATCAAGAAATATATAATTGAATTACCTTTTTTAATTTGTAACGAAGGGGGACAAGTAAAATACCTTTTCATGTAAATGCCGCATATATTGAGATTCAAATGGTTTGGAAAATTTTTGTAAATGAAAGATCGAAACTTTTAGGTTTATGAGCATTTCAAAGCTTTCTGCTGCAAGTTGTATCATGTTTTCGATCGAGACAATGTTTTAGTGTGGGAGAAATAGTTTGAATTCAATAAAAATGTATTTGATTTTAATGGTCACAAAAGTTAAAATGTCATAATTCATTGGAAATTTGATTGGATCTATTGCTGCTATCTCAACCAAACAAGAATTGGATGAGTAACTCTAAAGATCATGTTTCGAGTTGCATCATGTTTTCAATCTTCAAAATACTTTAGTATGGCATATTTAGGATGTGAAAGCTTAATTTCAATAAAATTTGAAATTTTTAACATTGAACTTTGGCCTTTCCATGATTACATAAACATTTTAATCTTTACCTCTAAAATAAATGGAAATAAAAAACATAAAAAACAATTTAACCTTTTTGTATAAGCATAAACTGGAACATATACACAATTTAAAGAAAACCAAAATTGATTTTAAAATTTTAAACAATTTCCATTTCTTAAAAGATGTTTACTCAAAATAAATGAACTTTAACAATTAAAATTTAGGTATCTATCTCACATGAGCGAAAAGTTAAAATAATCAAAATACTTAAAAAAACAATTTCGGACCATACAATTCTGGCCATCGGTGACTCACCGAATGTTGTCTGAATTGATAGTTCAAAACGTTCACCTACGAAATTTCAATTAATGATAACTCTGTGAACTCTGCGAAATTATAGTATTAAAAAAACATTATGGAGACCTTTTAGCAGACAACCAATACCAAAGTTATATAAGAGTCAGTTGTGGGCAACTGAACAAGACAAATGGCTAGCAATTTATTTATTATTCAAAGATGATATACCTGATGCAATATCTAATTATAAAAATTATAGTTCAAATTAATTTATAATTACAAGATAAATGTAAAGGAATGTTGTCCAAATTGATGTTTCAAAAGATCTACCAGTCTGAAATTCATTATCAAATTCACCAGATTCCTAAATTTGTTCTTAATTAATTTTGCATTTAAATTTAAATTTGAAAATCATTCAGCGAATGTACTGAATCAAATAGTTGCAATCTATTTATTAAAGTATAAAAGTGTTATTTGTTGGTTTTAATTGTTTTCAAAGTGATACATGATTCAATATAAAACTGCTGCGAACGTTTAAAACACAAAGTTAAAGACTTTCAGACTTTCTTGTTGGTAACGATTGATGCCAAAGAATAACTTGTCACTAAATTGTTGGAATTTGTTTTTTGATTGAATTGCAAGAACCTTGATTAAGTCGCTTGATTCAATCGATTTCCTGTTTTTATGAAAAGGTTAATTTAAGTAAAGAACTCAATTATTAATTGAATGAAGTCAACAAACCAAGTAACCATATTTGCTGTAGACAACGAGTGTTTTTTAAAACATTACCAGTGGAAATAACATTTGATAAAACATGTTTAAACTGTTAAAATTAGAATCAATATTAGTATTTACATTTTAAAGTAAATCAGTATGTAGGCAGTCGTACTTGTTTATAATGAAGTGTTTCTCTGGAAATATAAATAAATTTGAAAACTCTTTTTTTTAATCCGTCCGTAACTAACTTTATTTGATGAACTTCTTCTATCTTTGCCAAACCACCACAGGATGAGTTTGAGTTGAAGAGAGTTTATGAGTATCTCAAATGACCGGTTCCACGTTGCATCCTGTTTTCAATGTTAAAAATAGTTTTGTTTGGAGAAATATTTAAATTCAATAAAATTTGACCTTTTAGCACAAATCTTCTTGCTTTTCAATTTCTTGATTAATGAAAACAATCTAATCATAAAAAAGAATTAAATTACTTAATTTTAAAATATTTAAAACAAACATTTTCTTGTATCCTACTAAGAAATAACAAACGAGCGAGTTAACTGCAAACTGAATATGACTTTGCGTTGTCTTGTCGCTTACTTTGAATGTAGGGTTTGGCTGCAGATGGCACAAGACGAAGAAGCCATAATCAGGTCTAAAGTAACTTTCCCCTACTTTTCGACATAAAAATACCATTTTGAGATTGATGATTGATTACTTCAGTAATATAATTCAATTGAACATTTTAAAGATTTTTTGCATACAAATAATATTTTAAATGTGAACACAATTTTATATAACTTGACATAAGATTGGTGGTATTGTTATTTTATTACCTTTTTGCCTAGACTCAAACAAGGAGAAATCAACTGATAGAAAAAAATAAATCACAAAATTTAGTGGAAACCTTGAAATAAACGAGGAGTGATAAATCAGATTTTGTTTTTGCGGGAACCTTTAAAATAAATCTGTTGTGATAGGAAAGATAATGAACCAAAGCTATTGATATAGAAAACAAATGTTTTAATTTCAAAGTAATTAAGAAATTGAAATTTGAATTAATTGGAATAAAAAATAATATAAAACCTTTAAATAGACGAACGAACAACCAATGCAATGCCACTTGGGAACAATTGTCTAGTCGATTTGTTAGACGACATTTCACTAGATTTACCAGGCCTGCAGGAGATTTAGCAGGAGTTCTCGGCTGCCTCGACACAAATTTTATTTCTGTTTCTCTCTCGCTCAGTGAAGTGTTGGCAGAAGAATATACCAAGAAGACGTGGGCACCATTGCAGTTACAAGAAACAACGCCTCAGCAATTTGGCCTCTTTTAGCATTGACGTCCACACTACAGCTGATGATAAAAAAACATTTATAATAATCTTAACAGATAATTTTGACTGTATTTTAAAAATTTATGAACTTTCAAGTAAAATGTAATCAAGTTATTTCAGTGACTCAATTCTGGACAAATGTCAACGAATGATGTCTTAATTTATGATTCTAAAGTTTTACCTGTTTGTAAGACGGGAGGGATAATGAACCTAATTCTTAAATTTGGTTTTAAGTAATTTTGGATTAAAACATTTGAATTTGAAAATTATCTAAAGAGCACACAATTAAATAGTAATAATCAATAATATAATTTTGTTTTCTTAAGAATACAAGATTTAATAGAAAACTGTTCTGTGCTGTTTAAATGCTCAGGCGAAAACGGCTTATCTCTGATCATAAATAAAAAAATAGAAAACTGTTGCTAATGTTGAAACCCCAAACCAGAATTTCAGAAGTTCGTGTTGTTGACAATTGCTACCAAAAAAACTTTTCAATGAGCTTACTTGTAACTGTACTGTACTGCAACACCAAATGTATGTCTTTAATTTCATCAAGCAGTTCTATACTATTGTAAACATTTAATAACACAACATGGAAATTCAGTAAATTTGAATCTTAAATAAATTAAACCTTTCAATGCCCATACTTTCGTTTTTCGACTAACTCCGTTGTAATGATTGAGCTAGCTATATATAAAAGTTAAATAACATTTTTCATAAAATCGCCAATATTGAATAAATAAACTTTATGCTTACTGCATAATTTGTGCAATTTGTGTTTACCAATTTCTCGGTGCTGCACAATCACGGGAAAAAATTCAAGCCTGGGAAAATGGATATAAATCATAAAGTTCGTGTAACCTTTTAAAGGGCGGAAGCTTTTACCGGTGGAAGTGCAGGTTAAACAAAATGAACCTGTATGAAACAATAAAATTAAACAATTTCAAATTAGTCATTTTGCATATAAAGTAATCGGCTTTTTTTATTCAAAGAAAACTTTCAACGTGAAAATACAAAAGTTTTTGTTAATCTAACTATCCCTTTTATAGAAACTTTAAAATTTGATTTAAAAATTGTAAAGGAGGCAGTGGTGGGTCTCTGGCAATTTTGCAATTTCTGTTGGGTTGGGTTGACCTTTTATAGAAAGAACTACGAACGATTGGAAACCATGATTATCAGGTCTAAAGTAACTTTCTTCTACTTTTCGACATTAAAAAATATCACTGCCACGCTTTTGAGATTGCTGATTTATTATTTTTACTGTATTAATTCAATTACACATTTTTTAAAAAAATTATGAATACAAATAATATTTTAAATTTGACCTGACTTAAAATTGGCCTTCTTTTATTTTATTACCTTTTTGCTTAGCCAGGAAAAGAGTGTTGTGAAATGACAATTTATTTCATACAAAATATAATGATCGTGCGCCAAAATGATTAAAAAGATTTATAAAATTACAATTACCTTTGGTTTTCCAGGAGAACACTCCATTATTGGACGATATAAAAATAATTTAAATTTAAATTTAAAAGTACTAAAAGTTCATTGAAATTGATCAATCGATCAGAATTTTCCCGTGATAACCTTTACAGATGATACCAAGTAATATATTGAATATCTCTAAAAACTATTTGATTTATAAAGAAGGACAATTTAAGAAAAAATATATTTTAAGAATCGATTAATTTTTTTCTAAATTAGAGTAAAATTGATATTATTAATATTGAAATTATGTTTTCGGTTTACTTTTGGTTAATTAGGAGAATATGTACAGTGCGAAGAATCAATCCACTCACTGGAGATACTAACGACAATATAGCAACCTGGAACTGGAACTACTAATGGTTGATTAGAATTTAAAGATTTAAATTAAAAATATTACCTGTAAAAAAAAGTGGATCACTCATGATTCATTGATAATTCAAATATCTAAATGAAGATGAACTAACTATATTGACATAGAAAACAAAAGTTTTTATTTGAAAGTAACTAAATTTTTCCAATTTGAATAATTTTATTTTGAAATTCAAAAAATTTAACCTTTTTAAAACCAATGTAAACATGCGATGGATAAATTGGGGGTTTTAAAATTGTGAGTTAGCAATTGCAATTTTGTTTTTTTTTGTGAGTGAGATTATTATGACATTACCAATGATCTGCTTATTATTCTGTAATAATTTTGATTGACAATTTTATGAATTTAATTAATTGAGAATTAATTGACTTTGCACTACAATGTTTGTAGACAATTAATAACTAATGGAGGTAAACCGTTAAAATACATCCGTATGAGTTTGGTTCATAACACCAAAAACACTTTTAAATTAAGTGAAGAAAAATCTAGAATAAGACTTTCAGCAAAAGTAAAAAAACATGAATATGAATAATTTTAAGATCTTTAGAAGACTTCACACATTTTTTTAGTACATAAACTCGTACTTTACAATCTAAAAAAATTAAAATCTGACAAAATAGCTCATTTTTGATTTATCTAGACATGCGACTTACGAAAGTGACGGTACCATTAATTAAATAAAACGTACAACGAAAATTGATTGACCATATTCAAAGATTGTGCTTCAAAATGCTTGAACTTAAGCATAAACTTAATAAAATAAGCTTTAAATCAAAGTTTCAAAATAAACAGTATTATGTGTAACAATTTGCAAGACGTTGGAAAGAACCATTTATAATTTGGTTCTTGATTATGGATTAAAATTTACCTTTGAATGAGCCACTTTGTATCTCAAACTAATAGTGACAAACAATATCAAGGGAAAAATTAGTAATAATTGAATGTTTTAGTTTTTAAAACATGTAAAAAAATTTAATTTGACAAATTAGAAATTCTGTAAATCAAAATCGTAAATAAATAAAAACTTTGAATATCAATCCTTTTGTTGTCGATTCATTAACTTTGACTTAGAGCTAACTGTTTATAAAGGTTAATTAACAAATTCATCAAGCCAAATCGGCAATTTTGAATTAAGGTTTCATTGTCATTGTATAACAATTTTTACCTTTTAAACAGATGTAGCTTGGGAAGTAATTTTGGGATTTTCAGTTTAAAATTCATCATTATCTAACTGAGAATTCTAATTTCGACAAAATAAAACTTCAAACAATCCATGATGAAGACACGTTTAATTACTGATAATTAAATTGTAAAATTATTATGCAAATAACTTTAATAACATTTTTTAAAAATTACATTACGCACAATTTGCTAGTTGGAATATGATTAACTAGTCAAAATTATTATAAATATTTGCTGGAACTATTGAAATTTGTTAATTAATGGAATTTTGAAACCTTTAAGTAACTAAAAGTAAAAGTTGTTAAGTAAAAACAAACTTTACGTAGAGTTAATAAAAGATTGATTTAATAAAAAAAAACTTTACAACCAATGACTTCTAGGTATGTATGCTGTAAAAATAAACTAAAACAATAGTTAGAACAAATGAAAAACGTAAATGTAATCACAATTTCAGTATAACTCTTTTAACTTTTCTAAATTTACGGATTTTATGTTTGATCTAAAAGCAAAACATTTCTGTAACTATTTAACTATTGGTTTTCATGCCGGTTAACATTTTTTTGCTCCAATAGGTGACCTTAATAATATGAAAAACATTAAGCTGTTAATTAAATACAAAAATATAAATACCAAAAAAATTAGAAGCATGGAAAACCATTATAAAACCTAAAATAGTGAAGTTAACTGCCCTCGACTTTCCTTTGGCTTTGCTTTTCCCATGGTTCTGGTGAATAAGCTGAGCTTTATTGGATTCACTGTTTCCGTCTTCACACCACCAGAAGAATTTGGGTTGATGAGAGTTGACGAACGACGAGTTACCTCAAAATGTCCTGTTCCAAGTTGCAATGTTCATGTTTTCAATCTTCAAAATAGTTTTGCTTGAAAAAAAAACTTAAGTACAATAAAATTTGATATTTTGACTTTTCAACTTTTCATGATTTTTGACGTAGTTATTTTTAACCTTTAATTACCTTTAACAAAAATACATATCTTGAAAACATTTAAAGCAAATCAAAATTGATTTTTAAAACCAGTGATTTTCCAATACTCTAAAATTGTTTGCTCAAAACATACAAACATATGAACTCTATTAGTTATGAATTAGGTATCTATTTCTAAATATGCAAAATACACAGATATCAAATTGTGTATTGTAAAAAAATTAACAAATAAATAAAATTAAGCTACTGTTTAAAAATCTTAAAGATTACTTTTGAAAAGTGTGTGAACAGTAAGTAAAAATGTAGTCAAGTTATTTAAGACAGACAAAGTGGACAAGACAAGTACCACAAAATGTTGTCCAAATGGGTACTTTAAGATTTACCTGTCTGAAAGATGGCCAAATCTTGAACTTGTTAATTTCTATATTGGTTTTTAATCAATTTTGGATTTTGGATTAAAACATTTGTTTTTTATAATAACCGAAAGTACATATGGAATCAAATAGTTGTAGTCGATATCAAAGAATATATAAATGTTATTAGTAGGTTTGAGTTTTTTTTCTTCCAAAAGATACAATATTTAATTTAACCATTAGAAAACTGTCGCAGAACGTTCAAAACATATGAAAACAAAAACAAAAATATTTTATAATTTAAAAAGGTTGATTAGACTTAGTGTTAGCTACCCGGTTCCGGAACCGGGTTCAATACCCGGGTATCGAGTCCGGGTACCCGGACTCGAAACTCGAAAATTGAAAAACGAGTACCCGGTTTTCAATGTATATAATTTATGGATAAATTTCATAGAATTTTTTTTGTTATAAGTTATTTAATACCTAAAATAACCTGAGGAAAGACGTTCTTAATACAAAAAAGGTTTAAAACAATAAATTTTAAAGTCTATTTCGACTTCACATGTCCATCTGTTTACACTCAAGTTGAGTGACTCAACATTGTTCAATTCTATTGTGTAATCACACCCAACCACTGCAGCCGATCAAGTCAGCTCACGGCTAATGTTAACAACGTTGACCGCACGTGCACGTGTTCTTCACCTCAATTGATTTTGTATTCTTTCAAAGTTGTATTTTGACTTATTTCAAAGGTATGTATTTGAACTTAGCTTGCCGTGTATGTTAACTGATGTTTCTGTAGATGCCATCGCTGGTGTGGAAGTATTTCAAAGCGATCACCGTGGACAACCAGAAAAAAGGCGAATGTCTTGTGAAAATTAAAGATTCAATTGGAAATGAAGTTTGTTGTGGTCGCCAGATGAGTGCAACTGGTGGAAATACGTCCACAATGCAGAAACATTTGCTAAATGTCCACAAAATTACTACTGAAAAATCTTCAAAGATATCTATGAAACAGACCACAATAGGATTTGAAAAAAGAGACAAAATGTCATTGGAAGAAATCATTGCTCGTGCAGCTGCTGTTGATGGTTTATCAATGAATGCAATCACAAATTCAATGGCCGTCAAAGCTCTAGCTGAGAAGCATGGACATAGACTTCCATCAAGTCCAAATTCTATTCGGAATTTAGTTATTAAGTTTTACGATTCGGTCGTTGATGAATATCGCCAAAACTTTGATCAATTAAAGTCGGAAGGTCAAAAGTTTTCAATTAACACTGATGGATGGACGAATATGCTCGGTGGAACTCGCTTACTAAATGTTTCTGTTCGTTCTCAAGTTGAATCTTTCAAAATCGGATTACAATCTATTTATGGCCCAAGTAATGCGGAACATTATCTACAGTTAGTTGGATTGAAATTGGCCAAGTTTGGTCTTGACATTAAGACTGACATTGTTTGCACCACCCAAGATGGAGAGCCTATGATGAATAAATACGGAAAATTAATGCAATGTGAATCTCAAACATGTCTTAATCATGGTCTTCATCTGTCAATTCGTAAAGTGTTGTACTCGAAACGAGCACATACAAACGCGATTGACAAAACTGTGCCAGTTGAAGTGAATCTGAGTGACTTGGAAGATGATGACGAGGAAAACAATTCAAAACGAAACAATGAATCGTTGAATAATCTTCTTGACATTGAAGATAACCGCAATGAATTTGTTTTAGTGAGTGATCTTCGCAATTCTTTGGAACAAGGCCGAAAACTAGCAAAATATTTTCGAGATTCAATTCCACGAAACCAACGTTTACAAGAGCTGGTTGTCCCTGTGTTCAGGCGTAAGCTAAAGTGTCTTCTCGATGTAGAGCATAGATGGAATACAATTCCAAGGATGACCAACCGACTGGTTAAATTGAAGTCTCTCATTGAAACTGTTCTGGAGGAAAATGGAGCGAAACAGTTTCTGTGCAGTGATGATTTGTTTGATAATTTAAAGCGCATTTCTGATTGTTTATCTCCTCTTGAAGAAGCAGTCATCATGCTTAGCAATCACGAATCAAATTTGCTCATAGCTGATGGTTCTATGAAGTTTGTATTTGCTCAATTACGCAAAAATGGATCTCTACTGGCACAAGAATTGCTTCAATCACTTGAAGAGAATCTAATTCCTCGCCGAAATGAACAACTTGTTTCACTCTACAAAGTGCTCCATCATTGCTCATTCGATGTATTGAAGACTTCAGATGAAATTTTCACCTACTCATCACCTGATTCTGTCGTTGAACTTGCTCAACATTTATATGATCGACTTTTTCAAAGTGACAATACTGGCAATATTGATGATGATGTTAGTCATGCGGAAAATCTCATTTTTGATCCTTCTCAAGATGAAGAAGATCCTAGTATTATTGAGGATTTTAATCATGATTTGAAAATAAGTGATTTCATCAAGGAGGAGTTTGAACGAAACAATTCAAACACAATGACTACAATTGACTTGCAAGATGAATTCAAACTGATGGAAGTGAACAGACAGCTTACTGACAATTTGAACAAATTGTACAATTCACTTGCAACCATTGATCCAACTTCTACTACTAGTGAGCAGACATTTTCGGTGGCCAATCTTGTTGTCTCGAAAGTACGCAACAAGAGTGAAGATGATCTAATCGATGCATTGGTGGTTTTGAAATACTATTTCTTGAAGAAAGATAAAAGAGGAAAATATGGGGCTGCGAAACGTAAATTTGAAGAATAATGTTCTATTATTATTGATTTAAAAATTTTTTGATTACAATTTTTGAAAAATTATACGAATTATTATGATTATGTTGGCTTATTGTAAAACAATACAAAATAAATCGTATTTACAATTGACAATGATTGCTCATTTGAGATTGGATAACCAATGAACTCCAACAGTGCACTAGTGCAATGTCCATGGACAACAATTATTTTTCCTTTAGGTCATTTCATCATTTTCAAAGTGTTTTAAGGTATTTTGTGCAATTCTTCATTTTTGGAAAGGTTGGTCAATAGAAAGAAACTCAAATAAACCAGAAAATCAATGGAAATTAAGATTTTCGAAATACTCGAAATACCCGGGTATACCCGGGTCCAGACTCGGCCAAGTACTCGAAACCCGGGTACCGTTTTTGGACGGGTATTTGAAAACACTAATTTAGACTGTGCTAATTATAAATCTTAACAGTAATACTTAGAAAATGATAATCAAAACTCATAAGAAACTTGAATAGAATATCTTGTAAAAACACCTGTAAGACTGTGCAAATTATAAATACTAATTATTTATTAGTTTAAATTAGTAAATTACCTTTTAAATTCTCCTCCAATTTACTTTACTTACATGTTAATCAACCATGGCAGACAAAAAACAAGACAGAAAATCGTCCTGAGCAATTTCATATAAAAACCTATTTTGAGAAAATCTTTGACTCTGCAATGTCCAAAGAATACTATCGAGTTTTTTTCAGAAGCGGAAATGGAATTCCGAAAAGTTTGATTTTGAATTTGAAAATGAGATACTAATAATAATGATTGTATGAATAAGTAAAAATAATTTTAATAAAAATGTAACAATTAATTGAAAACTTCCATATATAAATAATAATAAGTTTATAAAGTTCTGTTCATCTTTCTATTGATAGGTGTGCCCACTAACGATATTCTGTCAATGACATTTACGTTGAATTTAGCACAGAGGACGTGCATAACAGGTTAGCGTTATTTGGCAGGAGCGTTAAGTGAAGGAAATACAGTATCCTCCTAAAAGGGGCATTTCTAGAACCTTCTATGGATGTATCCTCCAGAAGAATGGTTTCTAAAACATTCGATGAACAAATTAGTGGACAAAATCTAGAAGATTCCATGAGCTGAATTTGAAATGCAAACATGCTTTTTCATTTAATTGTTTAAAAGTTCTAACTGTTGTGGGTTTACTATAGCATAAGTGCATAAGAATCCTAAGAATCCGAATATGTTGAGAACCACTAAATATTTTGATCTGGAACCTAGCCTATTATCTGACCGGGACCGAAAAGATATTTTTGCCAAGATTCATCGAAATCGGTCAAGTAGTATCCGAATCCATACGGAACATACAGTCAGATTTTCAATTTTATGTATATATAAATTGATTTAAATAGAGAACTCAACAACTAATGACTATTAGTACGTTTGTTTTAAAAATAATGCAAAACAATAGTTAAAACAAGTGAAACCCCCCAAAGGTAATCACAATTATAATAATAACTTTATTTATTCTTTACGGATTCAATTTTTGATATAAAAGAAAACATATTTGTTACCATTTAATTAATGAGCACATGTTGGGAGTAAAATTTCAGTTAATGCCAATGGATGAGTAAACTTGACAATAACAAAGACATCAAGTTATTAATTTTAAAAAAATCATAATATTAAAAAATCATAAACATGGAAAAACATTATGTAAATGGAGTTATTATATTCCTAAACACTAGTGATATGGCTAGTTATTTGAGGGAATTTCTAGAACGACCACCGAAAGACAAACACATTGTAACGAAATATAATATAATCGACATATACAAATCCAACGCTATCATGCTCAGTTCACTGCACTCGACTTTCCTTTTGCTTTTCCCATAGTTCTGGTGAATAGATTAAGCTTTCAGTGCTTCCGTAAAATGTAGTAATGTTATTTGGCAGTCAATTCTGGACAAGACAAATGTAGACTAATATTGTCCGAATTAATTGTTCATAAGATTTACCAGTTTAAAGGACCAAACTAAACCTATTTGAATTCCTAATTGGTTCTTAATTATTTTCAGATTTAAATTTAGATTTTAAAATTTTTTTCAATACAAATATTATTTTAATTATGAAATACAATTTTATATAACCTGACGGAAAATTGATATTCTGTTTTTTGTTACCTTTTGCTTAGTGAGGATTCATTAAAAATATAAAAAAATATATTAATTAGAGATAGTAGAGACACCCAATGCAGGCCACCGGAAAATTCCATTGCTGAGAACCAAACACTGTCCAATTTCACCAGTACAAAACCAACTACTTGATATTTGTTTATTGAAAAATAAACTGATAGAACAACGATAGATTCACTTTTTTAAACTTTTAAATAAACGAGGAGTGATCGACTTAAATGATGACTGGGTTATTGTGATTACAACTCAGTTATGTCCCTCTTCAATAAATCAAATAACTAAATCGTCATTTTTCCATTTCCATAAGCAACCGATAATTCGTGAATAGAATTTTTAATGACAATAATTAACGATTTAAGATTTAACTTGTTTGTTTCGTGTTTGAACTCGAGTGAATGTTCTCACAATCTTATTTATCTTTCATACTATGGAATAAATCCAAGATTTTTAAGACAAAAAAAAAAGTTAGTTGAGATGATAATAAAAAATTTTATTACAAGTAATGTGTGTATAGCTGCTGATAAAAAACTTCTACTCTTTACATTAACTGTTGTCAAAGTTGTTAATCATAGTGCTGTCATGTTAACATAAATTAAATATTTACATCATGGGGTCAGTTTTATTATGCTCATGTGTCACCTTTCACCAAGCCATTGTTGTTGAGTTGAATTATACTCGAGCTCAAACTCGAGTAAGCCCATTAACATCTAATAGGTTCATGTATTTATCGTCAAAAAGTAATTTATTAATATGAAACTTATCTTATCATTAAAAATTAAAGTCATATTATTATTAAATACTCAAATTTTACTGTGTATTCATAATACTCGAGTAAAACTCGACCGATGCTTAGCTGCACAATTACTGTACAGTGTACACATTTACTAATCGTATAATTGCATCTCTAAAAAGAATTGCACTGTAATTCATTCGACACATGTCACATTTGGCTAAAATGCACACAGGGGTGGTAATAAATTATTTGGTTCTACTTTTATTACAACCGTAATGTCATCGGTTGCAGATAAATGTTAATGCAGCCGCTGAGTCATTGGTGATAACAAAACGATAGCGATCAAAGTATCATCAAGTTATTTAAACTGCGTTCAAGTCATTGTCGATTATAACAATTCCAACGCTTAATTTACACATTAAAGTTGTTGGAAAATGCTTTTTTGACACAGCCCGAGTTTACAATCTTATTCTTGTTAACATAAAGGTTTGTCCCATTAACAAATCATGCAAACAACTCACAACCAGCAAACTGCAATGCCAAAATTTTCATCCAAAGTGTGGCAATATTTTGCATTCAAACCCGACAATCCTAAAGTGACCATATGTCAAGTGAACATTGCCAATCCAATCAGCAAATGTACTGAGAAATGCAACAAAAAGATGGCCTACAGCAGCAGTTCGACCAGTGCAATGATGAGACATCTCTAAACTCAACACAGCATTTGCATTGATCAACCTGAAAGCATTAAAAAGAGTAACCTCAAACTAAGCCAGTTGACAACTACAATTGAACCAAATGAATATACCGAACAAAGCATCAATTCAGCCAGTGAAGCTATTGCCCTTTGTGCCGTAGATGAAATGTCAATAGAAACGATCATCAATTCTAAAATACTCAAAAATTATATAGAAAAAGTACACCACTCCCTGATGCCTAAAATAGAAGAAGAATTTAACGAGAAAATAATTGAGTATTATAATGAAGTAGTTAAAAAGTATAAACATTTATTTGGACACTTTAAAGCAAAAAATGCAAAATTTTCAATTACAATTGATCGGGTATGGATGATTTTTCAAAGAAACTACTGGTGGTCGAAAAAAGAGCCTCTGACAGTTTTGACAGTTCATTGCAATGTTGATTCAGAAATTAAATCATTTGAGCTTGCATATTCTGATGGAAAACTACGAGTCGAAAAAGTGTTGAGAAAGTTTGGTTTGGATTTAAATTGTGACATTGTTGAGTCAACTAGTGAACGTGAAATAGATATAAGCAATTCGAACTTTAACAAATCTAAAATTTTGAACAAACTTATTTTTCTGAAATATTATTTTTTGAATAATGCCGAATTAACAAACATTGGACATGTCACCGAGAACAGATTAAAGTCAAAGTTATTTTCTCAAGTGTGGCACCATTTTGCATTCAAACCTGACAATCCCAAAGTGACCACATGTCAAGTGCAAATCATCAATCCGCTCACCAACAGCAAAGCGATGTGCAACAAAGAGATGTCCTACAGTAGCAGTTCTACAAGTGCAATGGCGAGACATCTCAAAAGCCAACACAACATCATCATGGATCAATTGGATAATAAAAGAAAATCTAAAATTCTTACATCTAATCAAACAAGCGCTTTGGTTGACTCCCAATTTACAAAAATAGAAACATCTATTAGTAAGATATTGTCTCGATGTGCAATCGAAGGAATTCCAATCAGAACTATCGCACATTCTAATGTAATCAAAGATTATATCGACAAAGTGCATCATTTGAAAATTCCCAATTCAGAACAGGAAATTGAAGACCTTATTGTCCAGTTCTATCAAAAATCTGTTGATGAGTTTAGAAATATGCTCAAAAAACTTCAAATCAAAGGATGTTCGATTCACTTTGACTTTTAAGAATTATTATGTTTACAATGAATTGATTGTCCATTGTCATTTTGATTCTCAAATTGAGACATTCTATTTAGCAAAATCTTGTTGGTCTGATCAATTAGCTAAAACATTGGGAATATTTGGCTTGAATTTGAATTCTGATTTTATTGCATGCACATCTTATTATGGTTGCGTAAAATGGTCAAATGGAATAATCAAACAACTAGTATAGAACCAGCCGCTGGCATTATGAAACCTTTTAGCTATCGTAAATCAATAGGTAATGCCATTGGCATAAAAGTCGGAGCGAGAGAATGTAAACCATTTGTTTCTCGTTTGATCAGTTGTGTTCAAAATCAGGTCATGTACAACAAAGTTGGGCAACTATTTTCTGCTTCAGGCCACAAAATAACCATTGCGTTTTTAAAATAGACACCTAGATCTTTACCCATCCGAACAATTTCATAATCTTTAATTACTAATTGACATGGGATTTTAAAAATCCGGTTAAAAAGAAATAAAAGCCGAGATATTTTTGCGATAATTGTGGGATTGTGAAATTATGCCAAAAACATGTTCAATATAAAATCAATTTTGTTACTGCATCATTAGAAATATTTTAATGGCCAATTTTAAAGTTTAATTTAAACCCAAATAAACCCCATCACATAATGCAAATAGCAAAACCAACTAAATTCAAACTCAAACAAATACTAAATATTTGTTCTGGTCACAAATACAAATCCACCATTCAACAAATTATTGACAACAATCTTCGAGATAGCACTTCAAGATCTGATTGATCGGATAAATGTCTGTAATCAAATTTTCCTTATTCTCATCACACAAATCCATAGTGTAGAATCCGACAAATTTGTAAAGAAGGGCAGAACATTTTTTTGATGGAAGAATTATTCTTAAATATAAAAATAAGAAATATTATTAAAAAACTTTGAAATAAACAAATGTGTGCTTTCATGATTGCTTTCGGATTAATTCACGTCTTAACATACGCAATAAACTTTCAATCATTTAAAATCCTTGAGGTTGCACTTAATTATTCGTTGTTCAGTGTCGTATTTATTAACGGTTTAATCATTTGTTAATACCCTTAAATGGTCACTGACGTTTAGTTTCAGATCATCGGTGAGCAGAATATGTTGGAAAACGTGCATTCAATTCAAATTGTCCGCATCCAACTCCCGGATTCACATTTGGGTGTGCTTGCTACTGCGCATCTCCATTGCGCACAGCGGGCGCATCGGGAAAAGTGTGTGCTTGGCTGTGTCATAGGAGGACATACACACTGTGTTGACACTCGGTCTCTACACATTTCAATACAAAATTTTGAATTTTTTGAAAAATTAATACTTCTTTGACCTTTGACATATATGACCCCAAATCAATAGTGCACATCTACACCACCACCCGAACATTGTGTTAAATTTTCAGACCGATCCATGCAGTAGTTTCGGCGTTTGCTTGCCCACAAGATTTGCCCCAATTCCCTTTTTTTCTGGCAGGGAATCGTCACTCCCGAAATCACTCACACCTCGCTCGCTTCGCTCGCTCAGCTGAGTGATTTCGGTCGCTCCTCCAATTATGCATAAAAGAACAATTTACAAAGCTGTGGAGGATTCAAATTATTTTGCTGATATTTCAAGATGGACAAGACATATATACGAGTATGTTGCTTTATGTATTAAGGGGTAACAGATTATTAATTGTATTGTCAATCATTATTTTTTAGTTTCTTTCTCCTTTCAAAACATAACTTAAAGATGCTTCAGAAATACGTGGTTGAAGGCGAAGGACAAAAGATCGCATTTATGGAGTACGGATATGATTGGATTTCATGTGTTCGAATTGTGGAAAAACTTCTCAAACTGCAACCATATATTAAAGAAGCATTAAAAAGTGGTCAATTGGTATTTGATGAATATTACACAAAGAGGAAAGTATATTACGATGAAAGTAAATTTGAAAAATTGAAAAATTTAATTCAGTGTATAAAGCCACTGGAAGAAGCACTTGCGGAACTAAATAAACCAAATTCTAATCTACTGATTGCCGAAGTAGCTATGAAATATGTTTTTTGTGAAATTGAGAAAAATCAATTCAAAAATTAAGCAGAAAAATGATTTGTATATTGAATGAGGAATTTGAAAAATTCAGAAACAAAAATATAGTTTCGTTAATGTACTTCTTGAAACATCGAAAGTATCCAAACAAAGCATTTGAAAGTTATACATATTCCTCTAAATATGAAATAATTAAAACAGCAAATGAATTAAACCAAAGATTTTTCCGCAAAAGGTTTGCAGAAATTTCTCCGGCTAATTTTTCCAATTTAAGCAACAACAGTCCAACCTTGAGTGACTTCGTCAACGAAGAGATGTGCCTTACTACACAAGGTAAATCTAATGAAATATTACACATGCATTTAATCGTTGATTGATTACTTTGTTTAGATGTTGATTTGGAAGATGATTTAACAAGTCACTTTGAGTTGGTTGAAAAGTCTAAAAGCCTCACACCACCATTGGAAAAACTGTACAATGCGTTGATGAGCATTCGACCGATTGTAGTTGATTTGGAAACCAAACCATCTGATTGGAGAATTTATCAAGTCTGCCAGGATAGAGAATATAATAACAAACTTATCTTTTTAAAACATTATTTGATGAAAAAAGATGAAAGTCTAATCAACCAACATAAACGACCAATTGAACAATAGCATTGAATTAAGGACTGTCGCGGACACGTCCTTTACGAATTGCCCCTTAATACATTTCAATATATTATTTAGATGATCTTTGAATGGCCATAGTTCACTTAATACTTATCCCAGTTTGCAATTCTATAGCTTAAATTAAAGATAAACCGATTGGCTTTCTTGACAGTTAAAAATATTTTCAGATATAATTTTAGTTTATGAAATAGATCATCAAATGTATAAAAATAGGGTATTTCGACATTTTGATAAGATCTCACAATAATGAATTGTTCAAAAAATTTACCTGTCCCTAAAAACCTACAAGACCTACATAAATCAATTACTAAATTTGTTTTTAATTAATTTTGCTTTTTAAGTTTTTTAGAATTAAAAGTTTTAAAATCTAAACTGTAACTACTAAAATAAAAATTAAAATAAACATTTTTAAAAATAATCCAAGTTATGTCAAATTATTCAAAATTAGTCAAAACTATTAAAATTGCTTATTTAATTAAATTAAAAAAACCTTTTATTGAATTCCATTGATCGAAATTTCTAAACTTCCTCACATAATTTGATTGAATCGGGTTGTAATTTTGAATGTGGATTGCAGTGTTGATTGAAATAATTGATTTAAGTAAATAACTCGGTAATTACTTTTATAAAAATAATGTAAAACAATGAAAACAATTGGAGAAACGCTTATGAAACCATAATTTCAATAACTTTATGAACTCAGAAATTTTAATAGAAATATACATTGTTTGTATATTAAAAAATTGAAACGTCGCCCAAACCGCCACACACCAACTGGGGCACCCCACCCCACCCTAACCTTGGAGTGGGGTGAGTTGAGGCAGGGGCGCAAGTTTAGAGCTCACCCCAACTCCGCCCCTACATTGTATATTGAATTATTAGAACTTCATTTAATTAAAAATATCTCTCTGAACACAAATGAAGATAAACAACTTGTTGGAATTTATTATATACTTGAATTTTAAAAACCTTTAAAACATTTTCTTAAGTAAAAAATTCAATTATTAATTACTACTGATCTTAAAGAGTAAAGTATTAAAGAAAATGTAGAATAACAGTGAAAACAAGGGGAGGTAAGGGAGAGACATCTCTGCAAATTTGTTAGTGTTAGAATTTTGTTTGTTTGTTTGTTTGAAAGAAGACAAATTGTTAAATAAATAAAATTCTGATACAATATAACAAATATAACTTTATTTCATGTACGATATTGAAGGAGTACCATCCCTTTTAGCAATGTTCAAAACAATTAATTTTATATTTTTAAACTGAAGACATTTAATAAAGAAATATAAAGTAAATAAAATATTGAAATATGTAAAACAACATTTTTGTCTGCGAAAAACACCTCTTTTATGATAAACCTTTCAATAAATTTTTCCAGATTTAATTTGGATTTGGATAGTTTGTGAAATGGTTTTCAATAGACATTTAATCAAGATGATATACAATTTAAGTTTAATTTGGAAACATTGATTTTTAAGTGGAATTGATTTAATTATGATGGAATTCAAACCTTTAAATAGATGATCTGACTTTGTTGTTGATAACATAAATGAAACCTTTTTTCAAGTTTGAAGCAGCAATAGACTTGACAGAATTGACTGCGGCGAATTTTTTTTAATAGGACGCTTAATTGAACGCGCTTGTTAGATATTTTACGGAATTTAAAAATTAAATGTATTTATGTACAAAGTTCCATGGCTCTCGTTGTATTTTTACGATCCAGTAATATACAGAATTTAATGCAATTATTTTTACGACTGATCATTAAATTAGCTATTCATTTAGCTTAAGAATAAATTCAAAAGTAAATGAATTACCTTTTTGAAGCACTGTAGACGTATCAAATGAAACATCATTATGTATCGCAATATGTAAGGCGTAAAAAACGTTGAAATTTTAAAATTGGCACTTTAAAAATCAAATCTGTAACATTTGGTCCGACATTGAAGGAGTTGTCTTTACTGTTAGTAATGTACAAGACAATTTATTTTACCTTTTAAATTGATTGAGAACCCATTCAATAAGTTATACCATAATGCATCTGGATTCGGTTATTTATTCACCATTTGTTTATAATTGCAAGATGTACAAGGGAGAGGGAGAATATCCATGAAATTAAATACTATTTAAGTTAACCAGATGAAACGAATGATACTGTATACGATTTAAGTGATAGTGCAACATTTGAACTTGGGGTAGCATGTTTGACTTTACCTGTTTACCTGTTTATAAGTTCACTAAAAGTCACAGCTGGCATTGCATTGACCATACAAAACCTTTCCCATCTGTTTAATAAGTTCTTTAAAAGGTTCTTTGTGTTACTACCCCCTTCTGTTCAGTGGCGTATCCAAGGTGTTGCCTAATGGGGGGCACTTCCTATTGACCTAAGGTCTAGCCAAAGGCTGTATGGAGGTTCCAAATGGCATTTTTGGCCAGCCAATGAGGGGCAATGGCCCCCTGAGCCCCCTTCTAAATACGCCACTGCTTCTGTTGTACACTTGGCCTCGATTGCTGCTTTAAAAATGTCTTATATAATAGCCATACGATCCAGACTTTATCCCATTTGAGCTTTTTAACTTCAACTCGTTCACTTGCCTACTCCCGAACTGCTTTAAAAATACCTTAGATTCCTCTTTTCGCTTCCTCTTGAAACGTTATCTTCAAAATCCAAACTAACCATGAAGCTCACCCAATTGCCCTCACTCTGTCTTCTGATCATACTGCGCAAATTTCCACTGTTATGAGTAAACAATATTTTATGTCTGACTTGAATCTATTTATTGATAGTAAACATTTATAGAACTAAGAATTAAAAAAAGATATTGTTCCAACTCGTATTATAGCAAAATATTTGATGACTAAAAACTAGTTTGAAAATATTAAAAATTGTAATTTAAACTTAAGTAAAAATGTAATCAAGTTATATAAGAGTGAATTGTGGACAACTGTACAGGGCAATTGTCAAGTTGCATCCTGTTTTAAATACGAGAAATATTTAAATTTAATAAAATTTGACATTTTGACCTTTTAGCATCAATTCTTTGACCAATTTGTTTAAACCTTTATTTAAAAAAAACAATCTAATCTTAAAAATAATTTAATTACTTAATTTTAAAATATTTAAAACAAACCAAAATTGATTTATTAAACTAGTGATTTTCAAATACTCAATTATGTTTGCTCAAAACAAATAATCTTTACAAATGGAAAATTAGGAATCTGTTTCGAGATCTCATGTGAACGGAATGTAAAAAGTAATCAAGTTATTTCAAACTAATAATTATGGACAAGACAAATATCACCGAATGATATCTGAATCGATTGTTCAAAATGTTTACCTGTCTTTAAAACACACACACCAGTCAAAATAAATTCTTAAATTTGTTATTAATTAATTTTGTAGTTTTAGTTTTTCAGAGATAAAAGGTTTAATACCTGTAGTAAACTGTAACTCTGAAGATAATAATTTAATGAAATAATAAAAAATTAGAAAATAACCAATGTTGTGTCAAATTATCGTTGCTTTGCGGTAGCGTCGCTCGCGACAAGAGCATTTTTTTGTAGCACCCTAGAAATAACAAACGAGTGAGTTAATAGCAAACTGAAGCTGACTTTGCGCTGTCTTGTCTCTTAATTTGAATGTAGGGTTTGCTTGCAAAAGGCACAAACAACGAAGCCATAATCAGCTCTAAAGTAAGCTTCTTCAACTTTTCGTTAAGCCGATAGTGGCATATAGTGATACAGATTCTAAAAAACAAAATAAATAAAAACATTAATAAAAATTTAATTTAAAGAGAAGATTAACTAAATAGTTTTACAAAAAACTTGAAACCTATTAAACGATCCGGGGTCAGAAAATTTATTCAAAGCATAATCATAAACTTGCCATTTGGCAAATAACACCGGTTCTTTTAGGTTATATGACTGTCCGTTCACAGACATAGCCTTTACCGTGGTAACTGCAGTTGATCAGCTCTTTATTTACCAACATGGCCCACATGTTCCTTGGGTAAAAATAGTAAATTAAAAGTAGATTAAAAGTAGATTTAGAGAGATTGGTATATTTGTGATGATTACGATGGGATATCGTGTAATGTTATGCAGCGGAAGAGGTACAATAACGGAATATGAACGAGACAGATTAAATTTGCTTAGGAACTAAGCTTATAAGCAATAAGAAAGGTCCAATTAAAATAAAACAAATTGTGGATAATGAATAAAGAAATTGAATTCGACATAAATTGATTAATAAAAGTTTTACATTTAGCTAAGCCAGTAAGTTATGAAAAAAACATCCTTTTCTGGTTATAATTCAGCCAAGATGCTTTGTAATAACTAGTCTTAAGTGACGCCGTTGGCGTGAAGTCGGAGCTGGAGTATCTCGAGCACTCGCCCTCATCAGTTCAGCCATCGATGAGTCATCAAAGTGCGACAAACACCCAACACGTCGTGTACAGGGACCCTCAAATAAATATTTGTAAGTCCTCATAAAGTTTTTCGTTCGTATTTTTACTTTATCAGTTTTGGTCTGGTACTGTGAAATCACGAGTTATCTGATGAAAACCACGATATGGCCACTCATAGACTATGCGGCTTGTTAGCTTTATTTCACTTACTTTACGATTCCAAATACGGTATTATGCTATCTACTTAAATATAATCTAAATAAATAAATCTTAGTCGATTTAATAATCATATTTTGTCATATAAATCAAAAAAAATCAATTAAAGAATTAGAGAAACTAAATATAACAGAAAAAAAGTTATGAACATCTATATCAAGTTGTACACTGTACACTGTACAGGGAAGACAAGGTTCTAGGATCAAATCTAACCTCTCCAAATTCTTCAAGTAAACCCGCGATTTCATAGCACTACGTCTACCACAAATTCGGATTCTACAATAAAAAAATAAGAAAACTTTATGAGAGCTTACACATTATTTATTGGGGGATTCCTGTGCACGACGGGCAAATTGACGCATTTCTCAATAGAGAACTTTGTAAAATATCACTAATTATTTTTATCTCTGGTGACCTTTGACCTTATGTACCCAAAATCTAATCAGTTCGTCTACACCCACACCAGAATTTTTAGTAAAATTTCCAGGGCGATCCATTGAACCGTATAGACGCTAGGCTGCTGACAAGCCTTTTCCAATTGAGTCAACGCAGAGTCGTCACTACACTTACTCGCTCGCTTCGCTCGCTCGACGTTCCGCTCCGACAAATATACAAAATGTTTGTAAAGCGACCTGTGAATGAAAGTACGTTTTGAAAGTTATAACTTAACTAAGACATCATTCGATTAAATAAAATAATTTACAGAAAATTTCAATATAGTTTAGTTTTTGAAACTATTTAAGTGAACAAAAAATGATTTATGAACTTTCAAGTACTAATTGTACTAAGTGGAAACACTCTTACAGTTTGTTTTAATATTTCGATTCTATATCTTGCTTTAACCGTGATATTGTTTCTTGAAAAATTCCTCAAAGAATTTTAGAAGTAGATTTACTGGGATTGTTTGTTTGCCGCCTATTGAATTTTCAGTAAATTATTAAGAAAAGTAGTGAATATTGATTGTAATTTTAGAATTTGTTGACGTAGGCAGCTAGGATGACATTGCTCGCCTTTTTGCATTACAAAACTTTCCTAAGATGGATGCGATCTAGAAATTGAATTACCTTTTTCATTTAAATACCAAGTCGTTTGACATAAGTTAGTTGAAATAAAGTTAAATGTTCTGAAAAGAAAATGTACAATTGTGTTTATTATCCGCTTGAAACTGTAATATAAATAATCAATAAACCAGGTATACTAATTATGTTTCAAATACAATTGAGTTTCAAAAATAATTTCAAAATTAAAAAAATATTGGTTTACCTTTTTAAATGTGTATTCTCAAACATAGCAACCATATCGACGCAAACAATGCGGTCACAGTGCCACTGAGCGATCGCATATAATCAGACACATTCGAGTGGTCCATTTAGGTTTGCCTGCAAATGCAAATTCACAATCACATGCCACTGGCATGTGGCCAGACGACTGTATTTGTATGATCACGAAGCGTTGCACAATGTCTCTGTTAGCGTCAAATTGTCAAAACTGTCATTTCACAAATTGACGGATCTGAGCACCGGCAAATTGTAGAAATTCATAATTTTGAATAATTCGACAATTTGCCTAGGCACAATATGGAATGACTAGTCATTTTATAAATTCCCGAATCACATATCGGCATATTGTAAAATCGTTTAAATTATTTAAAAAAGTGAAGATTTACTATGGATTGACTAGTCATTTTATAAAGCCACGAAAGTGTATTCGGCAAATTGTAAAAAGAAAATTAATTAATGACAAATAAAAGTCTTATCCCAAAGTCTTTAGGACTGGAATCTATCAAAATTATCAATCTTAAATATCCGATATGCCTATTGCATGAGTCATATGTCATTTATTCAGAATTAATGACTTCAAAAAAACTAAACAAATAGAAAGCAATAAAGTTTTAATATTTTTAATTATTGATTCTACAATTTGCCGAACACCGTTTCATAAAATGACTAGTCAATCTATAGAGTGCCTAGGCAAATTGCCAAACTTTATAAAATTACGAGATTCTACAATTCGCCGGTGCTCAGATCCGTCAATTTATAAAATTACGCGTTTGACAATTTTACGCTAACATCTCTACTCCACGATGGTGCTTTCCTGGCTCACTTGTCTCAGTCCAAAGTGGAAGCCAAACAAATGAACATCATGATCGATTAAATTTATGCCAAAGTAATGCTCGATATGTTAAATTTGACAAAATTGCTCACTTGTGATTATTTATCTAGACATGCAACTTACGAAAGTGACGGTATCATTAATTAAATAAAACGTACGTATAAAATTGATTAACCATATTCAAAGATTGTGCTTCTAAATGCTCGAACTTAATCGTAAACTTAATAAAATAAGTTATAAATCAAAGTCTCAAAAGAAACATTATTATGTGTCAAAATTTGCAAGACGTTTAATAGAACCTTTTATAATTCATAATTTGGTTCTTGTTCATAGATTAAAATTTACCTTTGAATGTGCAGGTCTTTTCTCAGCTAATAGTAATAAACAATATCAAAGAAAAAATAAATATTATTTGAAAGTTTAATTTTTTAATAAAATTTAATGCATGTAAAAAAATTAATTTGACAAATTAAGAATTCAGTAAAACCAAATCTTAAATAAATAAAACATATGAATGGCAATCTGTAACCTTAATTAATATAATCGATGTAAATATATAAATTCATGTGCAATCATGCGCAGATCACTGCACTCAAATTTCCTTTTTCTTTTCCCATAGTTTTGGTGAATAAGCTGAGCTTCATTGGATTTGCAGTTTCCGTCTTGACACCACCAGATGAGTTTGAGTTGATGAGGGTTGATGAGTACCTCAAAATGTTCTGTTCCAAGTTGCAATGTTCATATTTTCAGTCTTTAAAATAGTTTCGAGATCAACTATTGCCAGACAAAAAAACAAGAAATAATTCATAATTTGAGACAAATAAAAATCAGATATAAATGAAAAAGTTTAAACATTTAAAACAATTTTCTGTGTAGTAACTATTCAGTGAAATAAATGTACAAATGCAATTAATTTTGTTTTTGTTTTTAATGAATTGTATTTGGTTCGTGTTCGAACTCGAGTAAAATTTTAAAGACCTTTTACGAATATTATACACTTGCCAAAATTATAATAAATCATAGTTTGAACTAATGAAATTGGTCATTTGATTGCTTTTTAAAAACCTTTAAGTCTTTTGTTGATAATACTCGTAATGTTTATGAAAGATTTATTTAAATAGAGAAATCAACAACTATGTACGTTTGCTGTAAAAAAGTGAAACAATATTTAAAACTAGTTAAAACCCCAAAGGTAATCACAATTATAATAATAACTCTATTTACTCTTTACAGATTCTATTCTAGATATAAAAGAAAAAATCCCTGTTACAATTTAACTAATGAACACATGTTGGGAGTAAAATTTTAGTTAATACCAATAGATGAGTAAACTTGACAATAACAAAGACATTAAGTTATTAATTAAATAAAAAATTATAATATAAAACAATAATAAACATGGAAAAATATTATGTAAATACATTTATGGAGTTATTATATTCCTAAACACTAGTTCACATGACTGACATGGCTAGTTATTTGAGGAAATTTCTAGAATGACCATTTAATCCCCGAAAGACAACAAATTACAACGAAATATAAAATAATCCACAAATACAAATCCAACGCAATAATCCTCAGTTCACTGCACTCGACTGTCCATTAGCTTTTCCCATAGTTCTGGTGAATAGACTTAGCTTTATTAGATTCAGTGCTTCCGTCTTTACACCACCAAAGGAGGTTGAGTTGATGAGAGTTGATGAGTATCTCAAAATTGCAAATTTTTTCAATCTTCAAAATACTTTAGTGTGGTTTTTGAATTTTCACGATTAATAATGTTAATATTTTTAACCTTTAGCAAAAACTGGCATACATTGGTTTAATAATATAGTTAAAGCAAATTAAAATTGATTTTTAAAGCAAATGATTTTTTAATACTCTAAAAATGTTTGCTCAAAACAAATATACTCTACTAGTGAATAATTAGGAAACTCTATACAAAAATACAAAATGTACAGATATCGAATTGGTAAACGAATTTTTTGAATTCCGTTAATTGTTTCGAAATCGGCAACGGCAATCTAACATAACGAAGCTAATTCTAAACAAAATATTAAAAAAAGAGGTTTTAATGTGCGAACGGTAATTATAATGTAATAATGTTATTTGGCATTCAATTCTGGACCAGACAAATGTAAACTAATGTTTTCCAAATTAATGGTTCATAAGATTTACCTGTTTGAAGGACGAGGCCAAACATGTTTCTGAATTTGTTCTTAATTAATTTCATATTAAAGTTTACATTTTAAAGATTTTTGCAATACAAATATTATTTTAATTATGAATACAATTTTATATAAACTGACGGAAAATTGATATTCTGTTTTTGTTACCTTTTGCTTAGTCAGGATTCATTAAAAATATAAAAGAACATATTAATTAGAGATAGTAGAGACATCCAATGCTGGCCGCCGGGAACAAATAATAGAGAAGGAGCTCAATCTCAAAAGTCAAAACACCAAAATTTCATTGCTGAGAGCTGAACAATGTCCAATTTCACCAGTACAAAACCAACTACACGATATGTGTATATTGAAAAATAAACTGATAGAACAACAATAGATACACAATTTGAATGGAAACCTTGAAATAAACGAGGAGTGATCGACTTAAATGATGACTGAGTTATTGTTGAAATACAACTAAGTTATGTCTTTCTTCAATAAATCAAATAACTAAATCTTCATATTTCCATTTCCTTAAGCAACCGAGAATTCGTGAATAAAATTTTTAATGACAAGAATTACCCAAGATTTAACGATTTAATGACGATCTCACACTATAAAAGTGGATTGTAGAAACAGGTCATAGAAAGAGAAAAGACATTTTTACTTAAATAAATGTGAAATATTGTGTTTTATGTTTAAGTATAAACGGGCGAGTTAGCGAAGGTGACTTTGCATTTGACTTTGACACTTCCAACCAACCTCAATTGGATCCTCATACTTAAAAAAATACTAATTTAACCTTTTTAATAGCGATAATTTTACTGGGCAACTGAGCAATTCAGTAAATACAAATCTTAAATAAATAAAACCTTTTGAATCTCATTTTTATTGCTCTTTTATTTTAACTTCGTTGTAATAATGATTGAGCTAACTGTTTATAAAAGTTAAATAACAATTTTTACTCTTTAAAAACTAAATAAAGAAAACTTGCAATGAAAAATAGGCAAAAACAAACAAGACAAAACTTGTAAACCTGACATTTCGTTAGTTATTGTCACTGTATAAACCTGCCATTCTGCATTTCACCACACGCGTGTTTTGATAAGCAGTACTCAACTGACTAAAAACTAATCTTGTCACACGATTTTTATATCTGTTACTCGCTCATTTTCTTCTGAATCTCCTAATTCTCCCCCCAAATGACGCCAACAAGCTGTCCTGGTACATATCAAGGCAAGAACAGAATGCATTATCCAACTTCACTTTCTTTGAATTCCAACACTGTCACCAAGACGAGTGCACAACTTTGTACCACCACAACTCAGTCCAACACAACTTCACCGCCATCATCAGTCGATCAATCTTGCGTGACTGTTCTACCTGTTGGTGGCATTCGCGTCAAACAGGATCACTTTGCAGTGGAATCGTCTGCTTTATTGAACTCAAATCAACAAGTCATCACAGGTAAATAAATGTTTTGTTTACTTAAAATGAGGAACTAATTTGCATTTGTCTTTCCAGACCAACTCTCACCTCGAGCTCACCAAATCATTTGACAGTTGAATACAATGCCAACATTTTAATAATAAAAGAACAATTCGATGATGACACAACAATTACATAATTATGTACAAGCCAATTTGAATTATAAAATGTTCAACTCTTATATTGGCAAATTGCGTTCTCGAATTAATTTAGTAATAATCAATAATTCGAAATGTTAAATCCATTAAAATATAAAGTTCAAATAAAATATTAAATGAAATGACCAAGTTAGCCTTGCCAACTTTTCTTTCAGGAAGTGATGTGCTGGTCATATAGTACATGCTAAAAATCAAAAATATGACCGCTTTTGGTTTGAGGTGGAGGCGCGTGAATTGACTGTGAGAAAGCCGAGAACGTTAACTCGTTATCAACAACAAGTGATAAGAGCAGTGCTAAGGAAAAGGGCAAGGAGTATGTTTAACTATTTCACTTTCGAAAATTTATTCCAAATTGGAATTTCCAATTTCCAATATTTCCCAGGCAATTGAATCGTCAATTTCAAGTTTTCATTTTGGAATAATTCTGGAACTATGTATAATGCCACTTAGTTCTCCATATATCTAGTATTAGCAGACCATACTCTCTCCAATAATAGACATTTTAAAGAAAATCGAGTTGATTCAAAATAAGCGGAATTGGGCAATCCTCTTTCAATAAATGATAACTCTGTGAACTCTGCGAAATTATAGTATTTAAAAAACATTATGGAGACCTTTTAGCAGACAACCAAAACCAAAGTTATTTAAGATTAAATTGTGGACAAATGGCTTGCAATTTATCTATTATTCAAAAGATGATATACCTGATGCAATATCTTATTGTAAAAATTATAGTTCAAATTAATTTATAATTACAAGATAAATGTAAAGGAATGTTGTCCAAATTGATGTTTCAAAAGATTTACCAGTCTGAAATTCATTATCAAATTCACCAAATTCATAAATTTTTTCTTAATTAATTTTGCATTTAAATTTAAATTTGAAAATTATCAAGCGAATGTACTGAATCAAATAATTGCAATATATTTATAAAAGTATAGAAGTGTTATTAGTTAGTCTTAATTTTTTCAAAGTGATACATGATTCAATATAAAATTGCTGCGAACGTTTAAAACCCAAAGTTAAAGACTTTCAGACTTTCTTGCTGGTAACGATTGATGCCAAAGAATAACCTGTCACTAAATTGTTGGAATTTGTTTTTTGATTCAATTGCAAGAACCTTGATTAAGTCGCTTGATTCAATCGATTGCCTGTTTTTATGAAAGGTTGATTTAAGTAAAGAACTCAATTATTAAGTGAATGAAGTCAACCAACCAAGTAACCATATTTGCTGTAGACAAAGTGTGTTTTTAAAACATTACCAGTGGAAATAACATTTGATAAAACATGTTTAAACTGTTAAAATTAGAATCAATATTAGTATTTACATTTTAAAGTAAATCACACTCTATGTAGGCAGTCGTACTTGTTTATAATGAAGTGTTTCTCTGGAAATAAAAATAAATTTGAAAACTCTTTTGTTAATTCGTCCGTAACTAACTTTATTTGATGAACTTCTTCTATCTTTGCCAAACCACCACAGGATGAGTTTGAGTTGAAGAGAGTTTATGAGTATCTCGAATGACCTGTTCCAAGTTGTATCCTGTTTTAAATATTAAAAATAGTTTTGTTTGGAGAAATATTTAAATTCAATAAAATTTGACCTTTTAGCACAAATCTTCTTGCTTTTCAATTTCTTGATTAATGAAAACAATCTAATCATAAAAAGAATTGAATTACTTAATTTTAAAATATTTAAAACAAACATTTTCTTGTATCCTACTAAGAAATAACAAACGAGCGAGTTAACTGCAAACTGAATATGACTTTGAGTTGTCTTGTCGCTTACTTTGAATGTAGGGTTTGGTTGCAAATGGCACAAACAACGAAGCCATGATCAGGTCTAAACTAACTTTATTCTACTTTTCCACATAAAAATACCCTTTTGAGATTGATGATTGATTACTTCAGTAATATAATTCAATTGAACATTTTAAGGATTTTTTGAATACAAATAATATTTTAAATGTGAACACAATTTTATATAACTTGACATAAGATTGGCGTTATTGTTATTCTATTACCTTTTTGCCTAAACTCAAACAAGGAGAAATAAACTGATAGAACAAAAATAAATCACAAAATTTAGTGGAAACCTTGAAATAAACGAGAAGTGATAAATCAGATTTTGTTTTTGCGGGAACCTTTAAAATAAATCTGTTGTGATAGGAAAGATAATGAACCAAAGCTATTAATATAGAAAACAAATGTTTTAATTTAAAACTAATTAAGAAATTGAAATTTGAATTAATTGGAATAAAAAATAATATAAAACCTTTAAATAGATCAAAGAACAACAAAATATACAATGCCACTTGGGAACAATTGTCTAGTCGATTTGTTAGACGACGTTTCAATAGATTTACCAGGCAGGAGATTTACTAAAAATTTGAATTTACACATTTTGGAATTATTAAAAAACGCTCCTAGATCAGATCTGGAGGTAATATATAAAGAAATAAAAGAGAATCAATCCAAACCAAAACTGTTGGCCAAAAAACAAAAAAAAACGTGTAAACCTTACATTTCGTGAGCGATTGTCATTGAATAAACGTGGCATTCTGAATTTTACCTTACCTTCCTCGACACGATTTTTTTTGCACGATTTTATTTCTGATTCTCGCTCGCTCAGGGAAGTGTTGGCAGAAGAATTTACCTAGAAGACGTGGGCACCATTGCAGTTACAAGAAACAACGCCTCGGCAGTTTGGCCTCTATTAGCATTGACGTCAACACTACGGCTGATGATAAAAAAACATTTATAATAATCTTAATTAACAAATAATTTATGAACTTTCAAGTAAAATGTAATCAAGTTATTTTAATCACTCAATTGTGGACAAATGTCAACGGATGATGTCTTAATTTATGATTCTAAAGTTTTACCTGTTTGCAAGACAAGGAGGGATGATCGGTTCAATTCCTAAATTGGTTTTTAAGTAATTTTGGATTAAAACATTTACATTTGAAAATTATGTAAAGAGCACACAATTCAATAGTCAATAATCAATAATATAATTTTGTTTCTTAAAGATACAAGATTTAATAGAAAACTGTTGCCAATGTTGAAACCCAGACCAGACTTTAATAAGTTCGTGCTGTTCACAATTGCTACCAAAAAAATAACTTTTAAATGAGCTTACTTGTGCAATAAAGATGAATAATTGTAGTAAGAGTACAATACTATACATTATATTTAATTATTGCGAATTCAATTGAAAAGATCAGAATACAAATGAAGATAAACAACTTGTTGGAATTTGTTATTTAAATTGAATTTTAAGAACCTTTAAGAGACTTTAAACAATGAATTTTTAATGACAACTAATCTTGCTTTAAAGAAAATGTGAAACAACAGTGAAAAGGGGTAAGGTAAAGGAAAGAAATCTCTGCAAATTTGTTAGAGTGTTAGAATTTTGCTAGTTTGTTTGTTTTAAAGAAGACAAAAAGTTATTAAATCAATAAAATACTAAAATACAATGTAACAAAAAAACAGAAACCTGAGTAAGCATTCTGTAACACCAAATGTATGTCTTTAATTTCATCAAGCAGTTCTATACTATTGTAAACATTTAATAACACAACATGGAAATTCAGTAAATTTGAATCTTAAATAAATTAAACCTTTCAATGCCCATACTTTCGTTTTTCGACTAACTCCGTTGTAATGATTGAGCTAGCTATATATAAAAGTTAAATAACCTTTTTTTTTAAATCGCCAATATTGAATAAATAAACTTTATGCTTACTGCATAATTTGTGCAATTTGTGTTTACCAATTTCTCGGTGCTGCACAATCACGGGAAAAAATTCAAGCCTGGGAAAATGGATATAAATCATAAAGTTCGTGTAACCTTTTAAAGGGCGGAAGCTTTTACCGGTGGAAGTGCAGGTTAAACAAAATGAACCTGTATGAAACAATAAAATTAAAAAATTTCAAATTAGTCATTTTGCATATAAAGTAATCGGCTTTTTTTATTCAAAGAAAACTTTCAACGTGAAAATACAAAAGTTTTTGTTAATCTAACTATCCCCTTTGTAGAAACTTAAAAATGTGATTTAAAAATTGTAAAGGAGGCAGTGGTGGGTCTCTGGCAATTTTGCAATTTCTGTTGGGTTGGGTTGACCTTTTTATAGCAAAGGAAAAACTCGTTCAATGTAACTTTATTTCCATTTTCAATATTTAAAAAATATCACTGCCACGCTTTTGAGATTGCTGATTTATTATTTTTACTGTATTAATTCAATTACACATTTTATAAAAAATTATGAATACAAATAAAATTTTAAATGTGACCTGGCTTAAAATTAGCCTTCTGTTATTTTATTACCTTTTTGCTTAGCAAGAGAAGATTAAAACTGTACAATTTCACTAGTACAAAATCAACTACTCGATATGTGTTCATTGAGAAATCAACTAAGTACAATAAAATTTGATATTTTGACTTTTCAACTTTTCATGATTTTTGACGTATTTATTTCTAACCTCTAATAACCTTTAACAAAAGTGAATACATATCTTGAAAACATTTAAAGCAAATCAAAATTACTTAAAACATACAAACATATAAACTCTATTAGTGAAAAATTAGTTATCTATTTCTAAATATGCAAAATACACAGATATCAAATTGTGTATTTAAAAAAAATTATCAAACAAATAAAATGAAGTTACTGTTTAAAAAAATGAAGCTTGTTTTTTTAAATGTGTGAAAGGTAAGTAAAATGTAGTCAAGTTATTTAAGACAGACAATGTGAACAAGACAAGTACCACAAAATATTGTCCAAATCGGTACTTTTAAAAGGTTTACCTGTCTGAAAGATGCGCCATGTCCTGGATATATTAATTTCTTTATGGGTTTCAATCAATTTTGGATTTTGGATTAAAACATTTGTTTTCTATAATAACCGAGAGTACATATTGAATCAAATAGTAGTAGTCGATATCAAAGAATATATAAATGATATTAGTAGGTTTTAGTTTATTTTCTTCCAAGAGATACAATATTTAATTTAACCATTAGAAAACTGCCTCCGTTATAAACTTTAACAAAACATAACATAAAAATAAATTCTGAAGACTCGTTAAATTATTGAAATTTGGTAATTGATTGAGTTTTACAAACCTTTGAGTTAATGGGTTGATAGTAGCTACTATAGTGTCTATAAAAGATTGATTTAGGTCAAAGAGCGAGGGTAAACATTAACAGCCGAGTATTCGTGAATAGTATTTTTACATCACCACAACAATGTACAAGAAAGTAGAATGCAAAAGAAAGTTAACTTTACCTTTTAGTAAATGGCTAATGAAGTAAAGTCTAATGTCTGGACGAGATAAAAACAGGCCCCGACAAAAAAGTAAAATCATTAATAGCTCGCGGGCTATATTCGGGAATTTACGGTAATTTTCTTATGAAGTTATTAAATATTTTTAAATGTTAAAGAAATTGTTGACTTGCCAAATTAAAATGTACACGTTTGCGTATAACCGATTAATAAATCAATGCAAAATCTACTAGCGAAACTGTAGAGTGAAAAAAGTGAAAAACAATTTGAGACAATAGATTGACTAACTTTTCTAAACTATTGAAACAAATGTAGCTTTAAATAGAAAAAGCTATATTTAATCGAATGATTATTAAATATTAAAATTTTGATTTACCTGTAATAAACCATTGCAAATTGGGTGAATTCTTTTCCGAATAATGCACTAATTAAAAAAAGTAAAAATAGTTACCGAAAATCGACGATTTAATGGCGTTCTCACTCTACAAAGGTGAATTGTTTCCATTTTTTTATAAACCAACAAGTAACCATTTGAAAAAATAACCCAATGCACAAAGAACAATTTTTGTGCACTGCTGATGAAAGTAGCAATGACTATTTAAAATCCATTTAGTGTCTTGATGTGAATATAAAATACTCTAGTTCCAAAATTGATTTTAATTAAAATTTACCTTTGAGAACGATTGGAGTAAACCAGACACTGAAATAGTTAAAAATCATATTTTATAATAATATATTTGAAAAGGGAAACAACCTTTTAGAAACGCTTACCACTGAAATCGTAATTAATAATAATAACTCTAAGAATTCTGTAAAATTCGCGAGTTCTGTAAAAAAGTTTGTAATTGGACAAATAAGAAATTTAACAAATCCAAATCATTAATAAATAAAACCTGTTAATGTCAATTCATTTGTTGTTTCCTTAACTTTCTCTGTTTGCGCAAACTTTTCATAAATTTAAATTTTTGCCAAATCGGCATTACTGAATACAATTTTTAATTTATTACTGTATAATGATTTTTACCTTTTAAACACCTAAGAAATTTGTCAAAAGAAACTTTTTTTAAATAACTAAATGAAAACTAAAACTTTAACAAAACATAACGTAGAAACCAATTCTGAAGACTCGTTTAATTATTGATAATAATATCATGATTTTAAAAAATATTTAGAAAATAGTTTTAATAATCTTTTACCTTTTTGGTATTTAAACAAGAAACAAAATACTAATACAATATAACAAAAAAGATAAAAAACACGAGCAAACATTCTGCAACCCAAAATGTGGTTAAGTAACAGTTCAATAAATTTTAAATATAAATTTTTAAAACATTTAAAATAATTTATTAAATTACCTTTAGAAAGAAATATCACTACTATTCGATTTAAACAAATAATTCAGGCTGTGTTAGTATATACTCATTTTAAATAAAAATCTATGAAGTAGAAATTCAAAAAGTTTATTTAAAAAATAAAATTACGATTTGAAAGCAACGAGAACGAGCCCAATTCAACAAAAAATACGAAGTGAAATTGGTCAAACAAGCACGACCACCACCGAAATAAATTCTCAGTTGTTTCCGTTCAACTCCAAATTGGTGATCAACCTGAGCGAGAAGTTGACGCTTCAGTCGTTCACAGTCCACTTCGAGACGTGACTCGAATCGATCCAGGAAAGAGACGAAGCGACCAGAAATAGTACGAGACATTATAATGATACGAGAGAGGGACAAATTGAAACAGACACAGAAAATAGACAAAACAGATTCGACACTCACAAATGCCTGCCTCAATACTAGTGTTATCATATCGATATTATTATCTACAACTTTAGTTACACCGAGTGTCACTAGATGGCGCTACTAGTAAACGTAAACAAACCGCAACCTTATTTGTGGTTGCATGTCGCCATTTTGGAACAAACACTCACCTCAGTGAAATGATACTCAACCTGACAGTGTTGGCTTAAGGTTTGACTGTAGATAAAACAATTTAGGTACAGTAATTCACGGGAAATTGGTGAATGAATGTTTGTGTGTTTGGGTGTGTCCGTCTGTCCGTCTGTCCGTCCCCTCCTCCTCTCACTCACTCTGCTCGCCACTGTGTTGTGTCGTGTTGTCATTGTGTCGTCGTCGTCTTCGTGGTCGCCCTCTGCCACACATTTCGTCATTTGTGATCTTCTATTCTCAGTTACGCCAAATCACCTTTTGTCTGTTGTTTAATATTTTATGAATCTGCTCTTCTCGTAATTGTTCACTTTCACCAAAAGCAGAGGTCTCGACTTTGAATCTTCACATTTTCACTTTAACTTTTTGGCATATTTTTGTGTTTATGTTCGATTTGTGCACGCAAATACAAAATCTCGTCTCTATTATCTCTCCCTTTTGTGCGACCACCACCGAACAGTAAGTGCGAGCAATCTATTGCTTTTTTCTATTTTTATTATATAAAAATATCGTATTTTGCAATCTAATTTATCGAATAGTCACTTTTTAAAATAAAAACTTTCTGTTTAAAGTTTAAAGTAGTCTAACTATTTAACTATTTAACCATTAAACTAACAAACTATAATCTAACTAGCCATCTCTAGTCTGACTATCTAACTCTGAATTGTTTTATTATGAAATATTATATGGAAAATTAACTCTATACTGCAAAATCGATATTTTTATTTTTTATTTATTAAAAAACTTGTTTCTTATTTATTTTAATCACGATCTTTATTTTTTTTCACATTAGGTTGCTGTTGTTGTGTTGTGTGCTACTCACCAAAATGGAACAATTCTTACAGCAACTGCTCGAGCGAGTTGACTCATCCAGAAGGGACCTTGTTCAACTCGGCAACAATCTCGACCTGATCAGAATGGACTTGGTCACCTGCATTCAGTCGGTTGCATCACAACCACCACCACCTGTACCTCTCACCAGTTCGGTGGCAGCAGTCAAACTTGAAGAAGACAGTAAACCAGCACTCAACACACTCAACCAGTCCACTGTCATCAAAATCAAAACTGAACGCAAAAAGGACGTCTGTAACTGTCCTAACTTTCCCGGTCATTCAGGTAAGAGTTGTTTTTTTAAATTTAACTTTGGGAACAATAACATGTTTGTTCACATTTTAGGAAATAATCCTTCTGGTCATCATCATCATCATGCTCTTAAGAAGACGAAAGTTGACCAATCGATTGTGAAGGACGAAATGTCGTCCATTCCATCCATCCCACCCAACCAAGGTAGACAATGTTTTGATTGTTTTTTCTCACTATTTTACTGATTTGTGTATGTTTGTCTTCCAGTAGCTGACCTGTTGACTTATCCAACTGGTGGTGGTGGTGGTTCATCATCGATTTCCAATTCCGATGAAGTTGGCGATGATAACAAAGTGATTCAATCAGGCAGAAAGCGACCACTTGACTCAACTCAATCAACCACTGCACCATCGACTCAAATCTCTCGTTCCACTAACGTCAACTTGGAATCAGCATCGAACAGTGGCAGCAACAAACGACTCGCAGTTGTTGGTCTATCTCAGTCACCACCATCTTTGGCTCAACCAACTGGTCCACTTGAAAGCGATGATGATGATGAATCGTCTGTGGATGGACGAGATGTAGACGATTCAGACGATGAGGATTACCAAGGTGAAGAAGAAGAAACTGAAACAAACGACGATGAGGACACTGATGAAGATGATGATGAAGATGGTCAACTGAAACCATTTTTGTGCCCCTACGAAGGATGTGAGAAACGCTACACTCGTAATTCAAGTTTGTATCGCCACGTTCGATTGCACACTGGCGAACGACCCTTCGTCTGTGACCGGTGTGGCAGCTCTTTCACCCAGAAAGAACATCTCAAGACTCACTATCTCACTCACACCACTGAACGACCCTTCTTTTGTGGAATATTTGAATGCAATAAGACGTTCAAATCCAAGAATGATTTGCATCAACATCAGCGAAATGTGCTACACCGGGCTCGATAGAGATTCACACAATCTACTCTATATTTATGTAATCTTTTCCTCCTTCAACATTTATTACAACTTTTTTATTGTCTCTCTACTATTGCTACTATTACACTATTTCATAACCAATACAGCTTACACCAATTGTACTTTATTTTCCACAATTTTAATAAATCAGTTGAATCCGTTTCTATTTTGTCAATTTATATATTTCAAATCCTCAATAAATGATTGGAACAAACATTTAATATTTTACTTTTAAATGGATACTTTTTAAAAAATAGACAATAGATTTTGCAGTCTGTCATTGACAGTCAAGTTTGGGAAGATTCAAGTGATGACGAGATTTATCCAAAAATGTTTAAGTTATGAGTGACCCAACTAAGTGTAAATAGCATTACCGTGTGAATTAGCCCCTAAACCGAAGCATGTAAATAGACTTTCCCAATTGAAATTGAAACTTTATTGTTTTGAAATATATCGTGTGAAATATAATTTAGACATGATTACAATATACAAAATGAGACAAAGTGTTAAATGTCCTTCGACAGAGATGGATCACTGCAAACGACGAGCCAACAAGTGAGGGTTTACTTGGATGTAGTCGTTTGGATTGCGGTCATCGACAATGTTAAGACTTTCCTGTTCCTTTTTTGTCAGTGGCAAGTGAAAGTGCCGACTGCGAACATGTTGAGTGACATTTCCTCGTGACTCTGCCGAGTATCGACACTTGGGCCAACTACAGCTGAACGGTTTAATATCAAGATGAATACGCTCGTGATTGATCAAATTGAATTTCGTGGGAAAAGACTGACCACATCCAGCGAAGTTGCACTCAAATTTGTTTGGTCCACTCGACTTCATCTTCTTCTTCTCATAATTCCTCTGATTTCGTTCAAGTTTCTGTTGGGCACTCAAATTGTGGTATCGTTTGTTAACTCGTTGACGTTGAGGTTGACGGTAGGCTTCCAACTCTTCGGGAGTCATTCGTCCCAATTTCAGCATCAACTTCTGATGCTGGATGGTCAGATTTCGATTCTTGCGCACACTGTCAGGAAGCTTTTGAGTAGATTTGCTGTTGGGCTGAGCCTATGAAGTACAGTTCAGTTAGATTAAAATACCTAGGATAACAATTCACCTGTACATTACCTGTTGATTTCTGTTTTGAGGTGAATTGAGAGCAGAGATTGTGAGATATCCTTCAATCAACTTGTCGACCTCGTCGCCCGATCCATCTGATTCATTTTCCTCCAATCGGTTGTCATCGAATCCAACATATGGATTTTCATCGATTTCCGTCTCATCTCCATCCTCAATCTCCATATTGACCAACTTTGTTCCATCATTCGAGGCATAATAAGCTCGTCGCACATTGCACCAATATAAATCACATGTTGGATCGTCGCAAAGTTCCTGCTTCACTACTAGAGCACTATCCTTATTCTTCACAATTTCCTTGACAATTTGAATTTCATCATCATAATCATCTTCATTTTCACGTTTCTGCATCTTCATGTCCACATTCATCACTTCCTCCTCCTCCTCTTCTTTCTCTTCATCCTCCTCCTCTTCGTCCTCATATTCTTCGTCCTCATCTACTTCCTTAGCAGCAATCTGATCATTACGCTTCGATGGCACCGAGGATGATGAGGCCAACTGGGCGACGGTGCAATTCGAGTGGACAAGTGCAAATTCAGATTCGACTACAAAGAAAATACAAACAAATTAGTATAGGATGGGATGATTACTCGAGTGGAAATTAAGTACCTGGATTCTTGTGAATAGCATCGGATGAGAAGGACGCTGAAGTGGATGGATTGACAGTTGAGACCGGTGGTGTCAATGGAGTGGGCAGTTGGATTAGGTCAGTGGGTTGTGGGATAGAGTTTGTGGGTTGTTGGATTGCGGCAGAGCGTTGTTGGATGGCGTTAGTGCGTTCTTGGAACGAGCCATTGGGTTGTGCTACCAAACCAGTGGAATTTGGAACCGAAGCAGTGGGACCAACAGCAGCAGCAGTACTTGACCGAACAAATGCGACACACTTTGATTCGACATACGCAACGAGATCAGCCTTGAAAAGCTCAAGTTGAAAGGCCTGATCAGCCTTGAACGAGTCCACTCGTGAGCCAATGTGTTGCAGGATACGATCCATAATTTTAAAAGAAGAAATAGAACGAGAGCAAAATACGAGCGAAAAGAAGAATTTTAAAGTGCACTCAAACCTAAAGAGGGATTTAAAAAGATAGATTAGAATCGTGATAATATTATTATTATAATAAATCGATAGTGAGGACAAAAACTTACCACTCAGTCTGGTAAACGAGACAATAAACGCGAAACAAATATAATAAAAATATGAATAACCAAACACAATTTGAAGAGGAGGGCACGCACCGAGCTGCGAACGCGATTTGAGGTTGACGGGGGGAATTATGAGAATTTTCTCAAAACGAACGTGGAATTATGATTCTCTTTGGTAGAATATGAACAAAAATAGGAGGTTACAACGAGAAAAAACAATTTGGCGGACAAAAACAGTCGATTCTTAAAACACAATTCACGACGAGGAGTGAGTGAGGTGTGTGTGAAAAAAAGTAGCGAAATATAAAAACAACAAATGACTCATTAGTCACATGTTGCGCAACAGATGGCGCCAGTGGTACCGCATTTGTTAAGCTATTTGTTTTGTTTGTTTATTTCTGTGCACGCGAATTAAGTAATTCTGTCTGTCATTTTATTTGTTTGTGTATTCTCGTTTCAATCGTTTCATCTTCTACTTTCATGTTTCGATTCCAAATGGAACCGATTTTTAATATTTTAATTAATTGTTTACGAAAAAGAGACATTTGAATTAGAATTCGATTTGACTTTTTGTTTTTGGAACAGTCCCAGTTATATGATGTCGTGTTCGACTGTTTGTTGCTGTTTGGTCATTCTCTTTTGCTTGTGCAGTCGCGTGGTTTCCTAAAGTGCCTTTCTCCCTAACAGTCATGGATCGAGTGATGGATCAGGTGGCCGCCTATCTAACCGAGCACAATTGTCCAACTCAACTGCAAGACCTTCCCAATGGCATTGTTCACATCAACACCTACCCGGAGTTGTACATGCGAGTGGTGTTCCACAGCTTCAATGACACCCTGGCCGAGTTTCCGACTGGTAATGAGTTTATGCTCAAACTTATGACTGTATTGCAGCACTTTACTCTTCTTCCTGGCAAGTACTCGCAACCCACTCTGCGCTTGGATGCTATTCACTTACTTCACGGCGATTATTTGACGAACCCATTCTATGAAGAGCACCCTCTGGCACTGGAGACTACACGACGTGCTCCTGTGAGAAAGATCCGCCAACTGTTAGTTCAATTTGAGGAACTGGTGGACGAACTGGAGGACCGTGAAGGAGAACAAGTTCACACGTACCTAAATGGTCATGCACCACTGTTCCAACGACTGTATATGTTGACCATTTATGCGTTGTACCAGGCTCAAGTGGAGAATCTCGAGAAAACCCTCTTTCCACAGGTTCTGCCCATGCTTTACAACAACATCCGACAGTTCTTTGCTGGCATGATGTCCACCGATCGTGACAAGTACCATCGCCAAGTGATACGCTTTTGTGTTCACACACCAATCCTTCCTCCAAGCAACCCGATATCCGGAGATCAACCATATCGACGCTCGTTACTTGGACTATTTCGTGGACCTAGGACTTTGGGAGAATGGGTACTCTATGCAACCAAGAATTGTCCAGCGTATTGCTAGAGAACCTCGACCTATTCCAAAGTCGGTTCAAACCAATCTGCTTGGAACCGATGCTCAAGATGCACAACGATTTCTATGTGCCACCGGAATCATGCCACAAATGGAGCACATCAAAGACGAAGATCTTTTCAATCTTGTGGTGGAGCAGCTGGTCACGGTGGCGAATCAGAACCGACAAGACACTGTACGACCTGATCGACTGCAGACGAATCTCGGCCCACTCGAATTGCGTACTCTAATTATATGGCGTTTGATAATACCTTGGGACGCCGTTCCACTCTGGCGACTTGGGCAGAATCGAATCGGCAAGGGTCCGTAGTTGAGTAACGGCCAATTCTAAAATATTAATTAGCTTTATGCAAAATTGCAATTCAAACTTAGTTTATCCTACATTTAAGTAAATAAATATTAACTAAATGACGAATCTCTTATATATTAAAATCCCAATACGTCGTTGTTAAACAAAAACTTCGGGAGCCAAAACTAAAGGACGTAGTTCCATGCCAATTTTTATACAGACTAATTGGACATAAGAGAATCGATTGTAAATAGTCTCGATTGAATTCAGCTCAAAATTGGATTCTGGAATTTTGGATTTTTGGATTCATGTACTGAAAAAAATATCGTTGGATTCATCGTGAAAATCTAGGAACATTGATATATCATGTACTCGTTACGAAAATGTGTCCTTGGTACCCAAAAAATCATTTGAAGTTTCCCGTCAACAGGCAAGCACAGAGCGTGTTTGTGTGTTCGTGTTGAAGAGTGTGTCATTTGTACAGTGAAGGGTAGAGCACAGATGGACAGACATCCGCTGTGAGAGGAGAGAGGAGAGCAAGCTCACTCACTCTGCCTGTGATTGTGTCGGCCAATGTGCCGCACTCACAAATCGGACAGTGACGTTTGTGTAATGCTGCATGCCTCTACTTCTGCCACTACTACTCAGACAAGCCACAACCTCCTCCTCTGCTGGACACCGGTCACTCGTGAACTCGCATCACAGCTTACACCACGTGTTTAAGGTTTCTCTCCTCTCCTCTCGTCGTTATCATGCTATCTTATCATCATGGATCGAGGTCAAAATCGCGAACGAGGTCGGGCACGAGGTGGTGGACGTGGAGGTGGTCAGGTAGATTGGGGTCAAGGCGGTGTTCATCCTCGTCAGAATCTCACCCACGAAGAAAGGGTTGCTCCACGCCGTGATTACCAGCGAAATTATTATCAACAAAATGTGTGTGAACGTATGCGCTTATGCTACTGCCCCTCAAGTCGAATCTGGAACTTCTCGAAATCAACAACATCGTCATGATCCTTTCCTCTATCGTGCGGCTATCCTAACCCCAGGTAAGCTGAGGTATGGTGTACCCGAGAAGGACTATCTCGGTCTGATGGACCAGGCGTGCACCAACTGTGGTGTTTGGTATTTTATGGATGGGGGTAAGCGAATATGTAAGAAGTTTGGTGATTCTATCACCTATTTGATGTGTTGTGATGGTGGAAAGATGGATCCTGCCCTCTTCAACTATCCACCGTCTCCGAACGCCTTGGAGCAGTATTTTCAGCCAATCCTCAAAATAACGAGTGGTTCTCGAATTTTCGTCATAACAACAGTGCCGTGTCTTTTGGATCTATCTCCTACAAAGAAGCTCAGGTTGAGGGAAATGGCCTTTAGGTCTTCAGAGTGAGATTGTTCACACCGTACACAACATGAATGGTGGTCACCCAAACACCTAAAGCGCTATCGGTAAGTGATATTTTGATTTTTTTCATTAATTTTTAATTGTGTTTTGTTTGACTACAGGGGTGAATAATCAGCTGTGGATCTTGGATACCATGGAAGCCACTCTTCAAGGCTAAGTACGGTGCAATCGCCGTAACCTGAGTCCGATGGTCCTTTACGTGCTGAAACAGCAACTGGAACTGGCCAATCCCGAACTCTTCACTCGATACAACATTACGCACAATGCGGTGCTTGATCCTACCAACCAACTAATTCGCTACAACACACGCTATGTTTTGAGTATGTATGATTCTTTATTTGATGTTTATAATGTAATTAGAATGTCGGATCGGATTTGTCCTTCCTACTGCAAGCGAGATGGCAATGCTGACGGTTGAAGCAAATCCAAATTATATTTTCAACTCCGAATTCCAATAAATTTTTAAATTCTGAGTTTGTCTGTTATTTGAATTAATTGACACTTCTATTGTTCAAATCTCTGAAAAGGGTTTTTTACAAGAAAACGTTCGCGCAGCGACAATTCCCTTCGTGACCTGTCACGAGGGAATTGAGTTTTCTTGTTGTTATGTTCAATATTCTGTGTTTAGTTAAATTTTTTCTCAAATTGCAGAAACGGGAAATTATTCGAATTTCTCCTATTTGACAAGGTAATATAAAAACCCATTGCGAGCATAATTTTTCAGTGTTTGTATTAGTTTTAGTGTTCAGTGGTGAATTAGTTATGTCTGAAAGTGATGATAGTGAAGTTAGCCAACAGCAAATTTGTGAAGAATTTAAAGGTGGTCAAATTGGTGTTAAATTTAAGACTGATGACTATTGAAAAGTTGATCGAAATGAATATTCAAGAAATTGTGAATGTTGAATGTTGCTTGTACGATGAGGCATTTGGTGAAATGGACATTGACTTTGATTGAATTGAGTGCTCATTGAAATGATGATTTTATAAATTAAAATTTGAAATTATCTGTGCATGTATTTTTATGGTTATATTTGGTTGAAGTCGAGTGAGGTTAGGTTATGTTTGCTTCAACTTTTTAACTATGACCAAAAAGTAGTGGATTTCAGAAAATAATCTTTTGCATGTGTTATTAGTTCCATTGCAAATTTGATCACTTTTGGTAATTCCACCATACCTTGAGACCAGATTGTAAGCCTAATAGTTGAGACAATTAATCGCTTTTCGTAGCAAAATTATCGTGTCATTAAGAACATCCGTGTCACCACCGAGCTCAATACCGTTCCACTTGCACTAAATTTGAAGAATTTGTGAGAAAACATGCCCATCCGTGTAACCACCGAGCACAATACCGTTCCCCTGGCATTAAATTTGAAAAATTTGTGAGAAATCAAGAACATCCGTGTAACCACCGAGCACAATACCGTTCCCCTGGCATTAAATTTGAAGAATTTGTGAGAAATCAAGAACATCCGTGTAACCACCGAGCACAATACCGTTCCCCTGGCATTAAATTTGAAGAATTTGTGAGAAAACATGCCAATCCGTGTAACCACCGAGTCCAATACCGTTCCCCTGGCATTAAATTTGAAGAATTTGTGAGAAAACATGCCTATCCGTGTAACCACCAAGTCCAATACCGTTCCCCTGGCATTAAATTTGAAGAATTTGTGAGAAATCAAGAACATCCGTGTAACCACCGAGTCCAATACCGTTCCCCTGGCATTAAATTTGAAGAATTTGTGAGAAAACATGCCCATCCGTGTAACCACCGAGCACAATACCGTTCCCCTGGCATTAAATTTGAAGAATTTGTGAGAAATCAAGAACATCCGTGTCACCACCGAGTCCAATACCGTTCCCCTGGCATTAAATTTGAAGAATTTGTGAGAAAACATGCCCATCCGTGTAACCACCAAGCACAATACCGTTCCCCTGGCATTAAATTTGAAGAATTTGTGAGAAAACATGCCCATCCGTGTAACCACCGAGTCCAATACCGTTCCCCTGGCATTAAATTTGAAGAATTTGTGAGAAAACATGCCCATCCGTGTAACCACCGAGCACAATACCGTTCCCCTGGCATTAAATTTGAAGAATTTGTGAGAAAACATGCCCATCCGTGTAACTACCGAGCACAATACCGTTCCCCTGGCATTAAATTTGAAGAATTTGTGAGAAAACATGCCCATCCGTGTAACCACCGAGCACAATACCGTTCCCATGGCATTAAATTTGAAGAATTTGTGAGAAAACATGCCCATCCGTGTAACCACCGAGCACAATACCGTTCCCCTGGCATTAAATTTGAAGAATTTGTGAGAAAACATGCCCATCCGTGTAACTACCGAGTCCAATACCGTTCCCCTGGCATTAAATTTGAAGAATTTGTGAGAAAACATGCCCATCCGTGTAACCACCGAGCACAATACCGTTCCCCTGGCATTAAATTTGAAGAATTTGTGAGAAAACATGCCAATCCGTGTAACCACCGAGTCCAATACCGTTCCCCTGGCATTAAATTTGAAGAATTTGTGAGAAAACATGCCTATCCGTGTAACCACCAAGTCCAATACCGTTCCCCTGGCATTAAATTTGAAGAATTTGTGAGAAATCAAGAACATCCGTGTAACCACCAAGCACAATACCGTTCCCCTGGCATTAAATTTGAAGAATTTGTGAGAAAACATGCCCATCCGTGTAACCACCGAGTCCAATACCGTTCCCCTGGCATTAAATTTGAAGAATTTGTGAGAAAACATGCCCATCCGTGTAACCACCGAGTCCAATACCGTTCCCCTGGCATTAAATTTGAAGAATTTGTGAGAAATCAAGAACATCCGTGTAACCACCGAGCACAATACCGTTCCCCTGGCATTAAATTTGAAGAATTTGTGAGAAAACATGCCCATCCGTGTAACCACCGAGCACAATACCGTTCCCCTGGCATTAAATTTGAAGAATTTGTGAGAAAACATGCCCATCCGTGTAACCACCGAGCACAATACCGTTCCCCTGGCATTAAATTTGAAGAATTTGTGAGAAAACATGCCCATCCGTGTAACCACCGAGTCCAATACCGTTCCCCTGGCATTAAATTTGAAGAATTTGTGAGAAAACATGCCCATCCGTGTAACCACCGAGTCCAATACCGTTCCCCTGGCATTAAATTTGAAGAATTTGTGAGAAAACATGCCCATCCGTGTAACCACCGAGTCCAATACCGTTCCACTTGCACTAAATTTGAAGAATTTGTGAGAAAACATGCCCATCCGTGTAACCACCAAGCACAATACCGTTCCCCTGGCATTAAATTTGAAGAATTTGTGAGAAAACATGCCCATCCGTGTAACCACCGAGTCCAATACCGTTCCCCTGGCATTAAATTTGAAGAATTTGTGAGAAATCAAGAACATCCGTGTAACCACCGAGCACAATACCGTTCCCCTGGCATTAAATTTGAAGAATTTGTGAGAAAACATGCCCATCCGTGTAACCACCGAGTCCAATACCGTTCCCCTGGCATTAAATTTGAAGAATTTGTGAGAAATCAAGAACATCCGTGTAACCATCGAGCACAATACCGTTCCCCTGGCATTAAATTTGAATAATTTGTGAGAAAACATGCCCATCCGTGTAACCACCGAGTCCAATACCGTTCCCCTGGCATTAAATTTGAAGAATTTGTGAGAAATCAAGAACATCCGTGTAACCACCGAGTCCAATACCGTTCCCCTGGCATTAAATTTGAAGAATTTGTGAGAAAACATGCCCATCCGTGTAACCACCGAGTCCAATACCGTTCCCCTGGCATTAAATTTGAAGAATTTGTGAGAAAACATGCCCATCCGTGTAACCACCGAGTCCAATACCGTTCCCCTGGCATTAAATTTGAAGAATTTGTGAGAAATCAAGAACATCCGTGTCACCACCGAGTCCAATACCGTTCCCCTGGCATTAAATTTGAAGAATTTGTGAGAAAACATGCCCATCCGTGTAACCACCGAGTCCAATACCTTTCCCCTGGCATTAAATTTGAAGAATTTGTGAGAAATGAAGAACATCCGTGTCACCACCGAGTCCAATACCGTTCCCCTGGCATTAAATTTGAAGAATTTGTGAGAAAACATGCCCATCCGTGTAACCACCGAGTCCAATACCGTTCCCCTGGCATTAAATTTGAAGAATTTGTGAGAAATCAAGAACATCCGTGTCACCACCGAGTCCAATACCGTTCCCCTGGCATTAAATTTGAAGAATTTGTGAGAAATCAAGAACATCCGTGTAACCACCGAGTCCAATACCGTTCCCCTGGCATTAAATTTGAAGAATTTGTGAGAAAACATGCCCATCCGTGTAACCACCGAGTCCAATACCGTTCCCCTGGCATTAAATTTGAAGAATTTGTGAGAAATCAAGAACATCCGTGTCACCACCGAGTCCAATACCGTTCCCCTGGCATTAAATTTGAAGAATTTGTGAGAAATCAAGAACATCCGTGTCACCACCGAGTCCAATACCGTTCCCCTGGCATTAAATTTGAAGAATTTGTGAGAAAACATGCCCATCCGTGTAACCACCGAGTCCAATACCGTTCCCCTGGCATTAAATTTGAAGAATTTGTGAGAAATCAAGAACATCCGTGTCACCACCGAGTCCAATACCGTTCCCCTGGCATTAAATTTGAAGAATTTGTGAGAAATCAAGAACATCCGTGTCACCACCGAGTCCAATACCGTTCCCCTGGCATTAAATTTGAAGAATTTGTGAGAAATGAAGAACATCCGTGTCACCACCGAGTCCAATACCGTTCCCCTGGCATTAAATTTGAAGAATTTGTGAGAAAACATGCCCATCCGTGTAACCACCGAGTCCAATACCGTTCCCCTGGCATTAAATTTGAAGAATTTGTGAGAAATCAAGAACATCCGTGTCACCACCGAGTCCAATACCGTTCCCCTGGCATTAAATTTGAAGAATTTGTGAGAAAACATGCCCATCCGTGTAACCACCGAGTCCAATACCGTTCCCCTGGCATTAAATTTGAAGAATTTGTGAGAAATCAAGAACATCCGTGTCACCACCGAGTCCAATACCGTTCCCCTGGCATTAAATTTGAAGAATTTGTGAGAAATCAAGAACATCCGTGTCACCACCGAGTCCAATACCGTTCCCCTGGCATTAAATTTGAAGAATTTGTGAGAAAACATGCCCATCCGTGTAACCACCGAGTCCAATACCGTTCCCCTGGCATTAAATTTGAAGAATTTGTGAGAAATCAAGAACATCCGTGTCACCACCGAGTCCAATACCGTTCCCCTGGCATTAAATTTGAAGAATTTGTGAGAAATCAAGAACATCCGTGTCACCACCGAGTCCAATACCGTTCCCCTGGCATTAAATTTGAAGAATTTGTGAGAAAACATGCCCATCCGTGTAACCACCGAGTCCAATACCGTTCCCCTGGCATTAAATTTGAAGAATTTGTGAGAAATGAAGAACATCCGTGTCACCACCGAGTCCAATACCGTTCCCCTGGCATTAAATTTGAAGAATTTGTGAGAAATCAAGAACATCCGTGTCACCACCGAGTCCAATACCGTTCCCCTGGCATTAAATTTGAAGAATTTGTGAGAAATGAAGAACATCCGTGTCACCACCGAGTCCAATACCGTTCCCCTGGCATTAAATTTGAAGAATTTGTGAGAAAACATGCCCATCCGTGTAACCACCGAGTCCAATACCGTTCCCTGGCATTAAATTTGAAGAATTTGTGAGAAATGAAGAACATCCGTGTCACCACCGAGTCCAATACCGTTCCCCTGGCATTAAATTTGAAGAATTTGTGAGAAAACATGCCCATCCGTGTAACCACCGAGTCCAATACCGTTCCCCTGGCATTAAATTTGAAGAATTTGTGAGAAATCAAGAACATCCGTGTCACCACCGAGTCCAATACCGTTCCCCTGGCATTAAATTTGAAGAATTTGTGAGAAATCAAGAACATCCGTGTCACCACCGAGTCCAATACCGTTCCCCTGGCATTAAATTTGAAGAATTTGTGAGAAATCAAGAACATCCGTGTCACCACCGAGTCCAATACCGTTCCCCTGGCATTAAATTTGAAGAATTTGTGAGAAATCAAGAACATCCGTGTCACCACCGAGTCCAATACCGTTCCCCTGGCATTAAATTTGAAGAATTTGTGAGAAAACATGCCCATCCGTGTAACCACCGAGTCCAATACCGTTCCCCTGGCATTAAATTTGAAGAATTTGTGAGAAATCAAGAACATCCGTGTCACCACCGAGTCCAATACCGTTCCCCTGGCATTAAATTTGAAGAATTTGTGAGAAATCAAGAACATCCGTGTCACCACCGAGTCCAATACCGTTCCCCTGGCATTAAATTTGAAGAATTTGTGAGAAATCAAGAACATCCGTGTCACCACCGAGTCCAATACCGTTCCCCTGGCATTAAATTTGAAGAATTTGTGAGAAATCAAGAACATCCGTGTCACCACCGAGTCCAATACCGTTCCCCTGGCATTAAATTTGAAGAATTTGTGAGAAATCAAGAACATCCGTGTCACCACCGAGTCCAATACCGTTCCCCTGGAATTAAATTTGAAGAATTTGTGAGAAATGAAGAACATCCGTGTCACCACCGAGCTCAATACCGTTCCACTTGCACTAAATTTGAAGAATTTGTGAGGAAACATGCCCATCCGTGTCACTACCGGGACATAACATAACAGTAAATGATAGTATTAGTTGGAATGTTTTAAATTTAACACGAGTTATATGGACAAAATAGTTTTAGAATTTTACATGTACAAGTTTTAACAATTTTGTCACCCAGTAAACAACCAGTGCTATATCCAACGAATCTCTATAATGTTGAACCAAACGACAGCGAACTATAAATCACCATTTAACGGTGGTCTCAATCAAACTACTTCAAATCGATTTCATTTTTCAGTTTGAATGATTATATCTGCAAACAGCGGAAAAAATTTACTGTGCCAGGCTGGCACTGCCAGCTTTAGCTTTTTTTCGCGTTTGCCTGACGACTTGTAAACATTAATATTCTAAGCGACTTGTTTCTTAAATAAATAATAATATTGCATAGTCTTATGCGCATTTAAACAAAACTTTTTAAACCTATCTTTCCAATTCCTACTTCATGTTCTTAAAAGCTAAAAAACTTATACACAAATCAAATCTTATTTTTCAAACTTTTCAATATACCTCAAAGAGCAAATAATTATAACAGAAAATAATGCTCTTATTACTAACGCAGAATAAAAGGTTTCAATTTTTCAAACTTAAAAACAAACTTTTTTTAAATTTTAGTTTTTCCTGAAATGGTAAGGTTTATGTAATTTAAGTTGTTTTATTTCTAATTGAATTTAAAGTTATGATAATATCTTTCGCTACCTTATAATTCTTTTTTAATGGTAAATATAAAACTATATCATTTCAAATAACTCAACAAATTATTAGTGTGATATCTTTTAAATAAATAATGCATAAATTGTTGCAATTTTTTTTAAATATCCTAATTTTACTCTGAAAACTCCAGAATAAAAGGTCATGAAATCTTTATATTTTAGTAGCCTACATCTCAAGATTCTGCTTGTGTGATATTCATTTATGAACGAGATCAAGATTACATTAATATAATCTTGATAGGAGAATCTCGGGGGAAGATCGGTGGGATCTTCAGCTGTGGGCTTGCCACTCACTCGTTCCCCAGTCGGCACAATGCATTACGCCCTACGCGACTTGGCCCAGCAAAAACTTGGCCTGTAATCAGACTGCTCGGGGCTCGGCCAAGTCCACCAGAAATGGTGGTTGCGTACTTCGATAATGAATGAATGAATGAATAATCTTGATAGGTTTGAATTTACTGGAAATCTCAGTTTTCTGAAAGCTTTGCAACAAAATGAACATGAACTTTAATGAAAACGTATGATAATCACAATAAACACAACTGAAAGAAAGTGTTGCAGTTATGAGTTTCTGCTTTGGAATTTCTACCGCGAAATTGAGTTAATCATATTATGACAATTTAATACACAAATAGACATCCAAATTGAAATTAGATGAACAAAAGGCGCATATATCCTCTCTTATAGATTTTTTGACGTAGATTCTGAATATTTATTCAGATTTTAAAAATTGGATCATTTTTCAAGGTTTTTTGAAGTTTCAAACTTATTTTTAGCCATATCTATTTCAAATCATTCAAAACTTTCATTTTTTATTTTAAAATCAATTTCAGTAAGTTTTTCTGAAAATTTTAAGCTAAAGAAGGCCCAAATCGGCCAAATTTTAATATTTTTAATACATTTTTAAAGATAACATTTCATAGGAAAATGAGTACAAATTCGAATAACAGAAGGTAAGTTTGTTTGATTTCCTATCAATCTTCATTCAATGTGTTTTCAATAAAAAAATTTATTAAAATATCAAATGTTAACGGATTTGGGCGATCTTTAGCTTAAAATTTTCAGAAAAACTTACTGAAATTGATTTTAAAATAAAAAATGAAAGTTTTGAATGATTTGAAATAGATATGGCTAAAAATAAGTTTGAAACTTCAAAAAACCTTGAAAAATGAGCCAATTTTTAAAATCTGAGTAAATATTCAGAATCTACGTCAAAAAATCTATAAAAGAGGATATATGCACCTTTTCTTCATCTAATTTCAATTTGGATGTCTATCTGTGATATTATTAGAAATCTTGGAAATGTTGAAATGAGTTTTTTGTTTACAAGTTTTATTTACAAGCTATGGCTCAATGAGGCTTAAATTACCTTTTAAGTGTTTCAATTATACCTACTGTATAGCAAGTCATCTTTCCTTATATTTTTTTAATTTTTTCCCCTTTCCCTTAAATCAACAAACCCCATTAAATGAAAATGAAAAATTTGACTTTTAAAGTTATTTCAATTAATAATTTATTTTATTTTTATTTTATTTAATATATGAAATGGACGCGTTTTTACAGTGTTTCCTGATTTAGAAAAATTTTGACTGTTTGAATATAGCTAATTCGGTTTTACTGTTCACATAGTTTTCACAGTTTTAGAGTGTGATAAACAAACAAACAAAAACGCCAATTTTTTTTCGAAGAGGTAGTGCTTCTCTTAATTTTGATAAAACCCAACATGGATAGTCCCTCGTGTTTTGGTGCTCTAAATGGTAAAAAGAATCTTCTTGGTTGAACACGTCAAAACTTGAATTTCGAACAAACAATTGTCCATCCTTGACTTGTCAACCGTCAAGTCAACAATTTCTAATTCATTTCTTGGAACTTGGAATTTTAAAACAATAAATTAATATTTGACTTCGAATTCGAATTGTTTTTCTCGCTTTTGGAACAGTCGCTTTAATATGATGTCGTGTTCGACTTCTTTTTGTTGTTGGTTGGCCTTTGTACGAGTTGTTTGATCATTCTTTGTAGTTGTGTGATCAGTTCTTTTGTTCAAGTACTCTCTTCTACAACTCTCAAGTAGAGTCTAAAACTGTTGTCCGACTTAACCCGAGTGGCATTCGACCCGACCCGGCTTGTTTTGACTGTTTCAAGTGCCTCTCACTTACGCTAAAGTTATGGAACGACTAATGGAACAAGTGACCGCTTATCTCGTTGCGCAAAATCGCCCAAACCAGATCCAAGACTTGCCCAACTGCCTTAGCGGCATCGATGCCTACCCTGAAGTGTACCTACGAGTGATTTTTACCAACTTCAATGGTAAACTTGAGGAATTTCCTATGGGAAATGTATTTATGAACAAGTTGATCACCGTTCTGCGCCACTTCAACCTACTGCCAAGCAAGTTCACTCAACCAACACTGGACATGTCTAAGTTGCATGAATTGCACGGAAATTATTTGACCAACTCTTACTACCAAGTGTCTTCTTTGGCTTTGATGCGTACCCGTGATGCTCCAGTTAGAGAAACTGAGCAACTCTTAGTACACCTGGAAGATCTCATTGAGGAGATTGATGAAACTGAAGACGACGATGTGTACAACTTTATCAACCTTCATGCACGAACTTTTCAACGCCTGTACCTCCTCTCAGTTCATGTGTTTTATGAAACACAAGTGGACTATCTTGGCAAACGGCTCCAGCCACTGGTTCAAGCACGCCTCTATGAGCCGATCAAGGTGTACTTTCAGCAATTCATGACAGCCGATTATGAGAGATATCTGCGACAAATGATTCGATTTTGTCTAAATAGCGAACAATTTCGAGAACAAAGTGATTATCAAAGATCACACTGGATTGACGCTCGCTTTATGGATTACCTCGTTTCTCTTGGGCTCTTCGACAGTGGGTATCCGTGGCAAGATCAAGTGCAACGAGTTGCGCGTGAGTCACGTCCGCTTCCAACAGCAGTGCAAGTTGATTCCCTCGGTGACCAAGCACAACTGGCGGCCCGCTATCTTTTTGCGACGAGTATCCTCCCTTCGCTCGAACATTTGAACACCCGGGATCTGTTTGAACTGGTGGTTGGGGAGATGATTAAACGTGCCAACGAGAACGTACCACCAGGTCAACATCACCCGACCAATCTAGAACCACTCAAGCCACTCGAATTGCGAAGCATGATCGTTTTGCGTGTGCTGATCCGATGGAGCACCGCCCCACTCTGGCGCCAAGGCCAAAATAGAATTGCCCAACAGTAGTGCTTCGATGTGTAACGTCAATGCAACGTCATTCCAATCTGGCCCATAATGCTCAATGCCATTTATCAAATATTATCCTATTTTTATGAGAAATAAAATTTACTGTAAATCCTAAATTGTTATGTTCTTTTATGCTTATTTTAATGATTTCTTAATGATTATTTTATTTTAATTCATAGCGTAAACGTTATGTAAATATTTTTCTACAACTAGAATATTTATTTTTGTCTAAGAATTTTCAATTTCTGTTGTCATTGGCAACACTTTTACTGACTTTCTCAATTTTTTTTTGCATATTTTTTTAAAATTTACTTTTCTTGTGAGTGAGTCTAAATTCAGAAACTTTTAAAATCTACTTTCTTAATTATTTTTGCACAATGTCAAAGATTACAAAGCTTTAATAAAATATTGATTAATTGATTTCATTTGTAAATAAATAAATAAATAGCATTCACCTTATTCTGAATTCATAAGTGAACAAACCGAATTGTTAAGTCGATTCATTCAATTTTAAAGTGTAAAAATTATTTGTTAAATTTATATCATGATCAAACTTTCAATTTAAAACAGGCTTCAGCAACAATCGTGAGATTAGTTGAATCAGTAAATTTTTTTAATCGGTTTTAAATTCTTATTTTATAGGATTTTATTTTCTACTTTTAGTTATTTTGATTAAAACAGTTGTTTGGAGTTTGAAAGCGTTTTTAGATATTCTTTTAAATCTATAATTCTAACTTTGTGCGAATGGATTCTGTTTGTTCTTAAAATGGTACTCAATAATCAGCTAATTTGCTTTAGTTGCAGCAGTAGTTTTAATTTCCAACATTTCTCCACAATCTTTCTACTCGAAATTCATGTTAAAATAATATTTCTTGGCTTCAATTTTTTTTTTTGATTAAACTTAATTTTGTTTAGCACTTTACTTTTCAGCCTTCACCCGTTCTCGAACATTTAAAAGTGGAATTCGTATTTTCTCTTAATCTTAATTGTATTTCTTCTGTTATTCTGAATTTTTAGGTGGCGTTGGTTACTGAAACGGTTCGTCCTTCTTCTGATTATTGTATGTTTCAAACTGAGATCAAACTTTCTCATTTAAACTTTTTTTTTACAGAATGTTAAATTACATTAATTCAGAACTTAGAGGATTATTTGTTTTGATTATGACGTTGCATTAGTATCTCTGAATAAGTTGTCGTGGATATTTAAAACTATTTGATTCACAATTCTAACTAAAATAATATTTTATTTCAATTTATAGTTTTGCATATTTTTAAATTTAAATTAATTAAATATAAAATACTAATACAATTTAAATAAGTTTTAAATTGTATTAGTATTTTATAACACAAATGTTTCTTTAGATTGTGTAAAAAGAATTTCCAATATCTGTGGTACTGGGCCATACACCAACCATCGACTGTAGAAATTTCTTCTTGATGTTTCTTGCTCTATTAAAAGGTAGCTCATTTTTGTGTTTTACTAAAACTAACAAGTGTAAGTACTAGTCTTGATTATTCTCAATTCATCAAAAGACATTCAATTCTTTAATTCTTGTTTAACTCTAACAAATATTACCTCTCTTTGTATAATTCTTAATTCATTAAGCTTTCCAATAGCATTTCTAAAGGTATAACAACACACATATTTTAATATATTCAAAATAAGATGGCGCTTGATATACATATTGTTTTGTAATTTAAAGCATTTCAAAGAATAGTAGTTTCTGAAGGTTTATTAAGTTTACGTACAAATAAAATTTTTCTGTTTAATCGTTTTGGAAACCAAATCTGAGCAGTGTTTAACGTTTTAAAAATCAATTTACCGAATGATAAAAACAATGATTTGATTCAATGATTTCTCTGAAATAAATGGAATGCCCTAAATTGGTTTGGATCAAAAGGTAAAATCAATTGCTTTGACAGACATATCAAAGGTTAGGGGGCGTACTTTAATCACGTGATCAAGGGTTGGAGGGAAGGGGGGTTTGACAAATGATCACACTTTGATCACGAAAAAGTGAGGGGGTAAGATAAAATCTAAAACATATTTTAAAAAGAAAATTTCTTTAAAAATCGAAGTAATTTTGGTCCTACTTTCAAAGAATGATTTGTGTGGAAATGTCAATGAGTCTATTCGTATTATCATTAAAATGGCTTATTTATTGGAATGGGTAGAAATACGGCTTGATCAAAAAGTGTTTGTCTAGGGGGGTCTGGCCTTTGGTCACTACTTGATCACATGGGGGATGGGAGAGTTCAAAAAGTCGATTTTATTGATCACGTGATTAAAGTACGTCCCCTTATCTTCTTTTAAGCTACGAGATTTTATACATCTCGCCTTTCTTTCATTTAAGTTCTTTCAATTAAGTTCATTCTGGGTATGTATTGTTGCAATACTTAATGGTTATACTTTTAAAATTTTAAAATTGACAAAACTAAAATGATTTAATTAAAAAGAGAATTCTTAATCTTCGTTGTCTAGTATTCAACAATTTGTTTACTGAAAATCAAATATCGCCAATCGTTTGCAAAAAGGTGACATTCATTCTATTTATATATCTTCAATAACAGAGTTTTTTTTTAATTTTTCCATGACTTCATAATTAGTTTATATCTTATACGTTCCAACAACAACAAAAATTTATTGGATGTAAAAAATTAATTTGGTTTCTAATTCTGAGCTGGCTAAGCTTGATCGAAGAATTCTAGATTTGGTGAACATTTTAAATTTTTTGAATACTAATATTGAATTTGAGCAGATTTCTCAAAGTTTTGTTGCTTAAATTGAGCAATCCTCAAATTTGCATTTGATTAAAAGATCTTTTAACTAAATCTCGATTAGTCTTAAAATATTTAACATTAAATTTATTCTCTCTAACCAAGCCATCACTGTCACAGATCTTCAGCCACTGATGATCACATGGTTAAATACTTCCCCTCAATTTCCGGTTGGTCACTTTCTGTCTCCAGTTACAGGATACTAAACTCTTTGGATTTCCTAAATTTTTTAAAATGTAAAATTGACTGATTGTCATAAATGTTTCATCCATCAGAATTAAAAGTTTTTATTTGTGTTTTATTATCCTTATTACTGTTATGGACAATAATTATCCTCAAAATTGATCTCACAGCTTGCAATGGAAAATAAAGGTCTATCTCTTCTAGGAAAACTGTTATCTCTGTTTCATATCAGTTTATATGCTTATTTATTTGTAATGAATTTTGAAATGTGAATTTATTGAACTTAATAATACTTGTTTGCTTACTTAATTCAAGTAGAAGCTTTATTGTTTTTTTCTTATCCTACTTATTGAACATTCATATTTCATTCATATTTCTGTGATTCCAACGATTTCAAAAAGGTAAGTCAAAATCAAATTATAAAACAAAAAATTCCTTTGGACTCACTATTTGGTCCCTATGAAGGATATTTACTATCGTAACTTTGATAGTCAATCGTTGACGTACGTACAGTAAAGCAGCAATCAATTTGTTTGTTAAGACAACTTTCATTTTTAAACCTCTAAAATCTTTAATTTTTAAAATACTCTTTGGTTATATTACATTTATTCTTACTCATAGGACAATGGATCACACGACAGATTTATCGTACTTAAGCTTAGGTTTCTGGTTTCTGGAGATGTTTTTAAGAAAATTTCAAATGAGATTCCCATTATGATTAAAACTTTTTGTTGAGTTTTTTTAAATTTATAAACCAACACTTTTATATACAACTTCTACTTACTTATTACTTGAAATTATTTTTTTCTTTATTAGTTCATTTATTTAAATCTTATATCTTGTTTCTACTTTATAAGCTTTTATGTTAGGAATACCATAATCTCATATAAGTTTCTTAAGGACGTATATGTAATAATGGAATTATTCCGAATACAGTTAGTCATCGCCAAACATTCTATTTCCGTTCGTTCCATGATTCATCTTTCCCAAAAGCAGTGCCGCAATCCTTAATTGAGCTTTCGTCATTAATAGTACAATCTTGATAAAGCCTTCAGCCTTGATAAGGAGAAAGGTTTAACTTTCTCACGTACCAACTCTTTCTCGGTTGATGATTGCTTATTTGAATGTTGATAATAAAGAGAGTGTTTAGTGCTGGTTAAGCAGAAAAATTGTTGTCAAGTGACGATCGGATGTGTGACTTTGTGGCCGAATTTGAGTTATCAACAATTGAAGCCGGTTCTAATCGGTTTAACTGGTTAGACCCGCGTAGTAACACGACTTTTTGTCTGAAAGAAGTCGAATCACAAAAAGAAATCACACTGTCTTGAGCTTTCATTGCTTCTTGACTTATCTAACAAATGACACAAAACATGAAGACGAAAAATCTTGAGATCTGTTTAACACTTTCTCTCATACCTTCATTCACATGACATTACTCAATCACAATCCTTCACACTCAATTCATCTCAATGTCAGTACATCAAACACCAACCCAATTGCCCCAATCACGTTCTCCCTGGTCTGATATCACGTGTGTAATCTCTATATTAACCAAGTCAAAACCGCAGATCGAAAGGTCGCGCCTCGTTCATTTAAGTTTGTTCTTTCATTTGAATCATAGTGCTCGCAAATCTACCGTGGCATCATCACTAAACTCAACAGTGCTCTCGTGCCGTGCTCTCATTCACCCTCTCGTTGGTCATCTTGGATCGGGTTCTCGAACTTGGACCTTGTCTCGAATCGTCATTCTCCTGACTAGGACCGACACCACTTGCCCCTTTCTCAATCTCTTTCATTTCTCAATCCTCAACTCAGTCCCGAATCATCTTCTCAAATAGTTTTTTTAGTTCAGACTTTCCCCACCTTAAACTTTATTTTCTTCTGTACGCTTTTTCTCCAATAAATCTTTTCAACTGGCAAATGTCAGTGTTGTTGCGCTTGTGTGGAAGAAATTGCATATTTACATATACATATTCAAACATGTGGTCATTGAAACTTTTGAGTTTTTCTTTTAAAATCATTTAAAATTCAAAATAGTTCTTTTGGGAATTGAACAATTTGAAATTTATTTAGTTTTTTGCCTCCTGACATCGTATTTATAAATGGTAAAATAATTTTTTTTATAAAATTACAAAACTCTACTGAAAACATTCATTGAATCAGCCAAGGAATTACATTATGCTCAAGATTAATTAGAGAACAAGAGGAGTGCAAAATTAAAGACAACCGAATCACTGGTCGTTTATTTTTATTTATATCAATAATTATTAAATACACGATAATGTGTTCAACTAACATGGAAAGCTTCAAATGTAAAGTTGAGTTTAGTTTCTTCATTTGCTGTACTTTACATTATCTCGCTATTTGGTTTTCCAAGTTTTTGATTTCTTTAAGATTTCTTCATAATCTTGTTTTTTTGCTTGCTTATCTTTCGCATAGGTTCGTCCCACATCTGCTTCATCGATGCTTCAAGCAGAGACCGAAGCTTCTCATCCAATTCTTTCTTGTCCGTCATCTTATACGCGGTCAAACAAGGTAGTAAATTTTTATTTTAAAAATAATAATGCTATTGATAAACTTATGAAACAATCTCATAGTGCTCACTGAAAAGTTTCTAGATTTTAATTCCATTAGGAGTTTTTGGTTTTAAAAAAGGTTATAACTATGAATAAACTTTTCATTTCATATCGTGCAAAGTAATCATTATTTTTTATTTTTCTCAATCTGTTTGAAAAATAAGCATCATTAATAACAGGTTTCATAAAAAAAGTATTAAAATTTCAATTTTATCCAGGACATGTTCTACCACACAGGCCGCTGACAAGTTGTGAGGAGTTTGACATGAACCGGCATTGAAAACATTCGACCCTCTCGAGCCTCACGTTGGGTAATTTGAGGTTGCCACGGGTATTCGTTGTCCCATAGACCCCTTGAAACCAGATAGTCCATGTAGCGAATGTCAATCAAGTTGATATCAGAATTTGTTTGGCAAAAGTGCTCATTATGAATACAAAATCGCACATTTCTTTTTTATTTGACATTTTATAAAATTAGTTACTTTTCTAAATAGCTTTAAAGGTTTATTTTTTAAATAATACAGAAATTCTTATATTATTGAAAAAATTTTAATTGAAATTTTACAGATTTTTACCTTCGTGTTCAGTTTTTTAATTAATGTTTGTTATTATTATTTGCCTCTAGTGGACTATACTATTCACTTTTAGACTCACTTGTGAGCTTATTTTTCATTTTCACAATTTAACATTTAACATTCAACGAGAAATAAAATGATGACAAAATGGTCAAATGAACATACATGATCATTACTTATGATCTTGAAATTTGAAATGATTTACAACATATTAAGTGGAATGTTAGTGAAATCTTTATAAATGTCCGCAAAACTTCTCGTTACTGCAGCTACTCGGTACATTCCTCGATGTAATCCATTTATTAATTTTGTAAAGTTTTAGTATCCCTTTTAAAAATTCCGGCAAGCCGGTAAAGTAGCGAGACGAAGTTTTGATTATGATTAAATATTGTTTAGTATTATTTCTATACAATGAACTTACTTTTACAACCCCACAAATTTAAGATATTTTGAATATCTCGTTTGAACATTGCTGGTACATCAAATGTGGGAGTGTGAAAATGTGTGCAGTGTTGTACAATGTTCAACATGTTTGTTTCATAATCAAAGTCAAATATCTGCGTGTGACAACCTTTATTTAAACAAACAATAAAACTGTCAACACCATGTGTATGCTGATGCAAAACAAAGCAAACAAACAGTGATGTGTTTTAAGAATTATTGACTAAAGAATTAACGCTAATACCTCCTCACTGTAGAATGACACCTTTTGAGGTAAATCTTGCAGTTTGGCCACCAAGACAGACCACGAATTGAAAACTTTACAAAGAATTTAATTTAATTTGACCAACTGTTCCTCCAAAGAAGCACTATTCACTGTCAATCAATCATTACAATGTCTTCTTACAGTACTGTTGATATAATTACGGGAGTTCCTCAAAATACAAATGATATACGGACTGTCGGTTGTGCATCGACATTTTCATTCAAAAAACACCGTTGTATCGATCTTCAAGGCTATATCAGGTGCATGAATACCTATATGATTCATTTTGGAATGCCATCATAAGTTTCATAAGCTTTGGGTTAGAGCATTGATGATAACACTCTCCTGATGTTTTGAGTTTCTTCTGTTCTCTACAAACTGATATATCCAAAGATATGAGGTAAGTTTTCTTTCTCATTTTTAAATGAAGATAGAGACTTGCTGCAGCTGATACACAAGGCAGTTGTGGCAACTTTGAGAAAAAAAACAATAGATATAACCAGAAAATGTAATAAAGACCGTCTTTGTATTGGTTATAGGTCGTTCGTCTTCAAAAATGTGTTCACGAATTGCATTTGTGGTCAAATAATTGAAGTGACGGCAGCCTAGACTCTTGAAATTGTGATTGTAAGCAACTGAACTTCAAAGCTAATCAAATCAAAACAAATGCCCTTTTCAATAATTCACATATGACGTTACTCTTATGAAATGTGTGTAAAAGATATATAATTTGGTCGCTGCTACCCATGTGTTGTCATATTTTGTTTACGTCATACTAACGTGTTCAGAAAAAAAGATCTTTTTTGATAATATCTCCACAACCAGATAACCTAGGATGCTGATTTTTGGAATGTAACCGTTTCACATGGTATGAAGTGTGTGTGCCAAGTTTGGTTGCTGGGGGTAGTGTAGTTTCTTCTGGCAAGAAAGCAACGGACAGACAGACAGACAGAGTGAAACTATTAGTCTTCGACTTCGTTCTTTAGAACTTCGTCTCGCTAAAAACCCATATGTTATAACTGTTATTAGTTCTCAACACAGAAACGCTTCACTTGTGATAATTTAACTTATAGAAATCGTATTTTTTATGTAGCAATTTGTGTCTTAAGAAGCAACATCAACATTAATTTCATTAATTTCAATTCACAGTGTCATTGTCAAGTCAACATTACTGGCCCTATTAGGCCGTAGCACCACTCTTTTTCCTTTTAGATATTTTTATCACTTTCTTTCTCCAACATTTCTAAGGATAGTTTAGAGATCTTAACGCAGTTTTTAAAACTTCTTGAATTTTTGTATTTAAATTTTTATTTCATTCTTTCACCAATTGTTTTTATATTATTTGCCGTATTATTAACATAAATTATATTACATTTATGTCTTAAACTGATTTAATGTTTTGCTTTGTTGTTTTATTTTTTAAAAAAATATTAACCTGTCAATGTCAGAGTGTCAATAAAATGGTTAAAACTATTTGATAAACATAGCATCAATAGTCTCGCTCCTTCAATGGCTTTGGATCAACAATCTTATGATTAACATTTTTTCAATGTTTTCAATCAATTGCAATATTTCTTACAAAAATTATTGTTTGTGATAAGGCAGTGTAAGTCAACTATTCAATGTTTTTTTTCGTTCACAAAGTCAACATAGTGAATATCACTTATTGTGTAACTCTATAAAATTCTTTATCAATATTGCCTTCAATTTTATTTAATGTTTTCAATTAAAAGTCTTGTTTAACAGCAACTTCTGCGACACACTCCCTTACAATCTACTAATCATTAATCCTTTTAATATGATTTTAGTACAACTATTTGCAATAAAATTTATAAATTGATTTATCTAGTTTTATCCTTAAACCCAACTCAATTTGACAAAGCATGAAATTTAATTCTGGACATTCGACTGAAAATAACAAAGGTTTTAAACTTATGAGTTTTTACTTTTTTAATATTTTTAGAGTTTAAGCTTTTTAAATGTGTATAAAAAAAAGTTTACCAAATAAGACGTGGAAACTTCAATTTGCTTTCAAAGGTTTGTTTAGTTAATTTCCAAAGATACGAGCACCTCGTAGTACCTACAATTTTTATTAAAATAATAAAAAAAATTTGAAGATAGTTGAATGTGATGTTTAATCTATTTTTAATTGATCATGATGTGATCGTTTGCTTTTAACAGGTTATATATTACTATCATCGAATACGTTATCTGGTAAATTAATTTTTTCTATTAAAACAATGCAAAATTATTTTTTCCTCAATTTTCAGTGTAAAAAAGTCGGATCGAGTAATGAGTTTAATGAAATTTAATTAGCTGAGCGAAGTGAACGAACGAACGAACGCACGAGCGATAGCGAGTGCGTGAGTGAGTGAGTGAACGTAGCGAAGCACTTCTGCATCAACTTGAGAAAACCGTTTCGACTTTTCAATGGGAGAAAACGGAAGCATTGTAACAGAGGGGGAATATGTCACATTTTTTGTAACGCAGTTATTTTCTAGAAAGAGTTCACTAAATTTTACAAACAAGGTCTCGGGAGATTCAGCTACTAATAAATGGGCCTAAGTTCGTTTTGTGAGAAAATCCATGATTGTTTAGGTAACTTCCGGCCAGGTAGTGTCAGTTTATAATGTATTCTCTATGGGAAATAGCTATTTTCACCTCGAATTTGCAGAGGCTGTAGAGAATTGATTTTATTCAGCATTGACATGAGCGACACACCAAATTAATCGTTGAACTATGTAGATTATTTCCCGCCATTAAAAATTTGAGAATAACCCTTATCTAACTGGCAATCTACAATCAAACACAAACATTCAGAAATCAAATTTGTTATTGTAAAATTAAAAATTGAGTTGAACAACCTAATTTTCTCGTGTTCATAGTAGAAGTTCATAAAGTTCGGGTAAATAGAGAGCATTTCTGGAAATGTCTCCCATAGATTGCATAGTTTGAGCATTGCTATGTGTGACATATCGAAATAATTCTAAGAATGTGTATTTTCTTGTCAAGTAGATAATCTATTTATCAAAAATTATTCTAATTGTTTCCAATTGAATTCAATATGACCAATGTTTTGATCAAAATTTCCTTCTTATTTTCATTGAAGCACAGTGTGACACCGATTGCTGAAAATCACACTAACAAAACACATTTCCATCTCACAATATTATTCCAATACATGTCACAATACACACACAACACAAATATACATTCACAAATATAAATAATTTATCAATAGATCAAATATGACTAAATTTGTGTGTTTGGTCAAATACGAAGCTTGAACGTAGCCTTGCAACTTGATATTTTTAATTACCCTCAAGAGCACCCTCGTAGCATGTGCGCACATGTTTGCAAGACAGTCGTGCACCTCCAGTACAACTCTCCACGAGTGTGTGTGCACAGAGCAGAGACATATGGCTCTCCCATTCACTCTCACTTTACCGTGAGGCGACGAGAAGAGGAGAAAATCATAAATTAAACGAGTAGAGGGTCACTGTGACATGCATTGCATGCAATAAATAGAAAATCTTAGCAGAGAAGAGAAAAGAGGGATAAATATCTTTTAAAAATTCTGCAGGATTAACAAGTTCAATTTATTGAGATCAATATCACATTTAATTTTTAATTTTTGGAACTTTACGAAATAATCGCTCAGCTTAACTGCTCGCAGTCCCCCTAGTTTTAAAAAAGATGTTGCAAGTCTATATGGATATGAATCTTAACAATCTCTCTACCAAACCAATGTTATGTTCGCACCGCTATCTCTGAGTATGTCCGTCTGCAGTAGGGAGAATCTACCAAATCCACGAATGAACAACAGCAACATCATCAGCACAGATCATCAGTTGCATTAATGAATTTCTTGTTTTCTACTTCATTCAGTCACAACATCGACAACAAAAAACTGTATAAAATCATATTCAAACAAAATGTCCTGTTGAGTTACTTTATTTTAAGACAAACAATTTAAAATTATTGTACGTATTTCTTTACATAAAGGTTACAAAAATTATTTATTAAAATCACATCAACATTAAATTCAACAATTACTTTAAAAATAATAATTTTTAATCAGAGTTTATCAAGAATATCTTAATGATTTTTGTATTAGACATTCATAAAATAACATCAGGTTAGTTGGTTGAAATGCAACAATTATTGTTCATTTCTCATGTCAATTATTCTTTTCTGGTATAATATTGTTTTTATTAAATGTATGATCAGAATTTATTTTAAAATTGTCATAAAATTTCTTCATGTAATTTTTTAATTTCTTTTCATATATTTCTTCTTTTTTAAACACCGAGTCGACATACGGGTAATCATCAATACTGTCATCGCTTTTAAAATGCTTTTGATCAATTTTTTCCACAACTAATATTTTTTAGGGCTTTCAATTGATTTATATTGTTAAAAAGTCAAACTAATCAAAACGCAATTTCAGAGAAGCTTTCCTCTTTCTCTTGATCTTCCAATTTTCGACTATATATTTAATAGTTTTTTAATGACAATTCGTTCATATACTAGATCGTAATTTTATGATATTTCAAATTTTGGGTCGTTATCGCATTTTAATTGTTAAAATTCAATTCATATCGATCTTCTATCTTCTATCTGTCAAACTTATTTTGATTTTTTGCTAAAACAAAAATTTGTTTCGGAACCATTGGCGTTTGTTTCATCATAAGATTGCTCGTGGGTTGAATTTGAAGGTGGCGTAATGTCGTTCAAGGAAAAATCTTGCCTGCTTTTCTGAAGGTTCATAAAAGCCGTGTTGATATACTATGAAAATATTAGAGGCAATTTTATTTGTATTGAATCATCATGTCAAAGCTCAATTACACAGTTTTCTCGTTGTTAACGTTGCAGAGAGGTTATTTGCTTTAAATTAAAGTTTAACTTCAATACAATTCTTTTTAAGGTTAGTTCTTCCAGTGTGATAGTTAATGTGAGAGTTGAAGGACTTTCTTTTGAGTATTTCTACGAATACGACCAAAGAGAAGAATGAACAAACTGTCACTTTCGATAAAGGGGCATCAACGAAGTGAGGTCACTCCATGTTCCTAACTCTGTTCAACCTACTTCACTACTATGTTAACAACTAGTTCTCTCGATTGTATATAAAAATTATGTTAATAGTTTTATCCAACTAAAATAATTATTTATTTATCTCTATGATTATGGAGCAACACATCGAAGGACAATCGTCTGTTGAGATTGCCAAAGTTTTTGAACTCTACCAATATATTAAAGGTTATTACGATTTTATTATACATATGAATCCCACTTTTATGAGTGAAATAGTTTTGTACTTTATTAATTCTGGAAAAAAAATTTGAATTCGTCTTTTTTATTATCTTCACATTGTCCATTTATAAGCAATGAATTAGGGTTTGTTTGCATCTTAACCTCTTCGTCGGGCCATTTTAAGCAAGCTGCCCAGAACGAACCACAGCACCTAGAGAACCTAAAAATTTAGGAGCATACTCCCCTAGAATACCGCTACTGCGGAAAATTGTCAAAAGTTCCAATTGGATCGATATCCGGGAGCCCATTTCCGGTCTGGATTTTTCGACTGTTCTTATGTTTTGGACTATTCTAAGACTTTTTGGCGCAAAAAATTAATTTTTTGGATAACCGGAGTTGGAGTTCCGAAAGTAACTTCCGGTTCCTGGTCGAAATTACATTTCTGAGTTCGGAATCAGATTCTCCATCCTTTTTCACGAAGAATAGCATATCTGAAGATGAAAAATCCATTAAGATCTAAGAGAAATAAACTCAAATTGAAAAACTTCTAATTTTGGTCAAATAAACAAGGCCGGAAAGTAGACTGACTGAAGTGACATTGATATTGTTATTTTGAAGCTCTATTTATATCATTTGTAGTAGATGGATTTTGTTGTTTTAAATTGTCATTCTCACTAAATACAATACAGCGAATCGAATAAAGCTAATTAAAATTCTCTGTATCTCTACCGGAAGTAGGGAGTTCCAAAATCCAACTTCCGGTTATCGTTCCAAAATCTAATTTTTTATTTCAGAATCAGATTCTCCGTGCATTTTTCATGAAAGATAGCATATAAGAACATTGAAATTGGCAAAGTTTAAGTACCATAAACGCTTTTTCAAAAACAACATGTTTATTGTTCCGATAGTCAATTTTCGCCTGTTTTAAGCCAAATTTAAAATCTATTTATTTCTCTTAGACTTGATGGATTTTTATCTTAAGATATGCTATTCTCCATGAAAAAAGATGGAGAATCCCGATTCCGAACTCGAAATGTAATTTTCGACCAGGAACAGGGAGTTCCATTTCGGAACTCCAACTTCCGGTGATCCTAAAAAAATTAATTTTTTGTGCCAAAGTCTTAGAATGGTCCAAAAACATAAGAACAGTCGAAAATCCAGACCGGAAATGGGCTCCCGGAGATCGATCTAATTGGAACTTTTGACAATTTTCCGCAGTAGCGGTATTCTAGGGGAGCATGCTCCTAAATTTTTAGGTCTCTAGGTGCTAAAGTTCGTTCCCAAGCAGCTTGCTTAAAAATGGCCCGACGAAGAGGTTAATCTGTTTTCCAGCTTGTTTCCTATTTGGCCACTTTAATTGTTATTTTGACATAAAACGAACAATATCTATGCGACAGTTCAAAAGTCCTAATTGGATTTGAACTTCAACATTACTTACAAAAGTGGTCTCCAAGAATAGTGAAAGTTTTGTGTCCGGCCAACTGGCTCTTAAATCAAACACATTACTGTAAAACAAACTATCCCGTATAAACTATACAATTGAATTGTTCAGTAAATAAATGCAGTTAAAATTCCATAATTCAGAGAAAACAATAATTTTGTTATTCTATCTGTATCCAAATCAAATACTCACTTAATGATTTTTAGAAGTTTAGATAAACAATTTCAACGACGCATATTTTTCCAATGTTTTCAATTAATGTTACCTGGTTAAACTTTAATTTAAAAGAAACAATTGCCATCAGTGAACTCAATGAAATATTTATTTTAAATCAAATATTTGATATTTTACTTAAACTTTATCTATTTATTTTAATTTAATGTAAATTTAGTATTCTCCTATCTAAATAAATTATTACTTTCTGCTAGCTTATCTAATCTTAGTCTAGTGCAATCATCCGTGGCTTAAATATGGCTTCGCATTTGTCTCTGGCTCGTTCGACATAATCTACTTTGGTATTTATTCTAATTTTGTGTGGAAATTCAACGTTGAAATCAACTCTTATCTCAACGAATCATGTTTTTGGCGAACAAATGTAAATTATCGCATTGGATAACTTTATCCCGTCACCTTTAAATTTAATGGTGTTATAATTGTATGGGTTTTTATGTTAAATAATTTTTTAGACATGTTGTTTAATTCCAACTTTTGTTTTTTAAAAGTAAATATTAGAATAATTTCTTATAAGCTGTCTTTACACAATTGTGATAGGCAATAGTATGATTGTGTAAAGAAGGTTTAACATTTAAAATGCAACTAAACGATGATTTTATCCTGAAAATCGAACCAGTTTAATGGTCTTTTCCAATTTTTAAATATAAATTTCACATGCAAATATTAGTCAATATAATTCTATTTTGAAAAAATTTCGCTATTGTTTTCACTGTTATTTGAGTTGAATTGGCTGAGTTGAAGTTCTTCCGTTTCTCTCACTCATGGAATCAATGCTGACATTTGTGAATAGGGAAATTTAAACGCAAAGTTGGATTGTAGATGGTTTTGTTTTTTATAAAGTTGAATCTAATAAATCTAAAGTTTTGTAATTGGAGTGGCTAATATCAGGTTTTCTCATAAGTATTTCCGCAACGCCATCTCGTTGGTGCAAAGACAACTGTCAGGATGTCTGTCCGTCTGCAGGATTAACCTGTGCCTTTGTCTTATACATCCTGAACACTGAATGGTCGTTTTGATTACGTTTAGCAGTTGATGTTGACTTCTTGGTGACCAGTGAATGTCCAATGCCATCAAAACTAGCAGAAACATACAACACCAAAACAAATAACATCCAATGGAATCCAATGTATTTCAATACAACTGGCACTGTATTTGTGACTCTCTTCAGCTATCTAAATGGTAAAAATAATATTTTTTAAATTTCGAATCTAACACTGAGTGAAAAAACAATAATTAATTCATTCAAGGAATTACATTATGGTCATTAGTTATTTCAGTACAAAACAGTTATTCTACATTTTTTAGTTTTTTAGTTTATAAAAATAATATTAACTCGTCTTCTAATATATTGTAAAAGGTAAACTACAGTATAATATATTTACAATTTATTTAAAAATCAAATTCGGTAAAACTCAATTTGAGAATAATGCTTGAACAAACTAAATTTAATGATAAAATATAATAATTTTTGTTATGCAACAAATAAGGTTTTAGGTTTATATTTTACTGTATAATTGAATTGTCTGATAAATGTGCACATTTATTGGTAAAAGTGTAATGTTTTTTAATATACATCTTCTTTAATAATGTTTGTTATAATTGATCTTAAAAGCGGCTATTCAAAAGGTTTCATTACTTTAAAGTTGCCATTTTGACAATTTACACAATGACCAGTCTTAATATTTAAATTTTTTATAGCATACGTTTTGAGATGAATAATCCTATTTAAAAGGTAAAAAAGATTTTCAAATAAATAATTGTTTAATGAAATCAATTTCAAGTTAATTTATTTTTTAAACTATGATTTTTTCAATTTCAATTTTTAGAGGTTTGTCTTATTGCGATTAACAACTAAACTTAAACTTAGATCCATTGATCACTCAAATGGTATGAAAATAACAAGGATTTGGTCATTTTGTAGCGTACAAATAACAACACTCACCTCACCATCGGATCGGTACGGTTTAGTCTGTATATCTACTGTCCAATCGATGGAGATTTCGAGGAGCTTTATTTATGAGAGATCATAGCATGTTCTTCATACTCGCTCATGTATTCACTCATCACTTGTATTCCAAATCCGTCGTATGACAGCACCGAATAAATATCTTTTCAATATCAAGTCACTTGTCCCGAATCTAACTGTCTGACGATCTAGGTCTTCTCCAAACCTAGCTCTCCTCATGACCATTTGAATGACAAGAATGACAAAAATCCTTCTTTGGAAAATGTTTTTTCAACTAACTGCCTAGCCACTATATATATTAAAATTTTAATTGTTTTTTACGTTTGTTTTAAAGTTTTTACGACAATGAAATTTAAATGTTGTTAACTATTGAAGGATAAACCTTATAAATGTGCCTTATCTTTAGTCATAATTGTAAAATTCCTTGTTAATTGTTGAAGGATCAATTTATTGGTATCGAGTGACCTGTCTTACCAATGTTTTGAGTTCAAATGAAGCACCAACTAGACCGACGTTCTATGTAACGGCTGGTCGCGTAAACTAGAATCAGTCAGTCGGATTTGGATTTACTACGTTAAAGTGGACAAGAAATCGTTTTCAACAGTTGAAATTGAGTACATCTGGCGCATATAAGAACAAGTAGATCCAGGTAACAGATTATTTTAGACTTTAACATATAAATTAACCCTTATTTCCCGAACAAACGAGTTTTTAACCAACTCGTAGACTCTACTCTTATTTTCATTTAAATTCAAAGTGATTGAATTTTCTATTTGACGATTCATTTTCTTTGTGCATTGAAAAACAGTAACATTACTCAAAGTATACACTATCAGCTCAACAGTTTGAAATTTTATCATATTTTGTTTCATTTATTATGTTTATTTTGTCATTTAGTTTTGGGCCATGGCTAGTTTGGACAAAATGATATTCGAATTTTAAAAAGGTGAAATCAATTTAAACGCTTTAAAATGTTTGTTTAATAAAAATTTTATTCTAATTTACGCGAAGCTTTTTTGTAATCGATACAGTTGTCCAATTGTAAAACAAATTCAATTGTGGATATTCAAAAGGTAATCTAATCTAATTTACACTTTCAGATTGTGCAACTCGAGCGTTTTTATTCAGAATCTTACACTACACTTAGGCTTTTTCATTTAATTTAAAGGTTAAACTTAGTTTTTAATTATACTCAGTTCGTACACAGGAAAAGGTATATTACTGTGGTTTGGAATAAATATCTAAACTTAGAAAATTAATATAGCAAACAACAATTTGATGATCAATCCTTGTTAATGTCCAAATTTGATCTCATGAAATAAAAGTTCAGAGATAAAAATCAGAGTTATTTCTTACTCTAAGTAAAAAATAAAATAAGTAAACTTTAGGTACATTCCATTGATCAATCAAATATTATCTATTATCATCTGTCGATTCTGACGAAAAGGTTATTTAATCACTTGATCATTTGCTCAAAATTTCAAAACGAGCTATAATTTTTTTTTGATTTTTGTGATTTTTATATTCGATACTCAAGCACTGTTTAGATATATCAAAATAATCCATTTGTAAATTTTTTTAAAATGTGAATTCAAATTACTATACCTCACATTTATTTGCCATATTATTGGATTTAAATAAGTGAAACTTAAAAACAAACTCAAAAATAGTTCCCAATTTGAATTTCATTGCCAATTTGTCTAAGTGAGTTTTGATTATTGATTTGGCTCAATTTACAGCTTATTGGTCAATACAAACATACATAACTTTGACACAGACAACGTGCACGAACGTGTGGAAACCATTTCACTGAAAACATTGACTGTACCAACAAGAAAGTTATGCTTCTTTTGAATCTCATGTGCTGTTGAATTCTTGAATTAAATAATCAAAATAAACATGAAATTGTGTTTCATATTTTTTTGATAAACTTTTCCTTTAGTTCTAATTTCAAGGTTTTCTGATATTATTAAATGTCAATTCTTAATTTACATTTAAATGAGATAACATTTTAATTCAATAGAAATCTAAAATTGTGTGAAATACGAATTAATACTAATTCGCAAAAGTAATGAGCCGAGCTAAAGGGGAAAGTGACACATAATAGATGGAGCTAGTGGCTCATTACATTTGCGAACGAGTAATATAATTTTTGTCGGAGCGTGCGTCAGCAGCGGAGACTTTACCACAGCTTTTGGCGTTTCTTGTCCGAATTATTACTCAAAAACGACTGAACCGATTTGCATAAAATTTTGGGAATAGTCTTATTACATTGTAGAGAGGTGCAGTAAATACCTGGCTTCCTCCAAAACTCAAAGATTAGATAAGACCACTAGCGCCACCTAGTGACAAAAAGTGAGACTAACTCTTAAGTTTTTTCTGTTGTTGCTGTTGTCAGCTGAGTTTGTCTGAGCTAGCAATGACTGCTTTGTTTACATCGTTGCGTTGTCAGCTGTTATTCTTTGACCACAGTTCGTGATATTTAGAGTTGTTTTTGTTTTTTAGCTCTTTTCGTTACCCAGATTTATTAGTTTGTGTCACGTAAATCTTTTAATTTCATTCTATATTTTGCTTTTAATGTTGTTTACATGAATCTGTTAAATGCCATTATAACATTCGATTTGTATATGTTTCAAATGCAACTGTGTGACTTTGAAGATATTCCCAGATTTTGAGTCAAAATTTTTGACGGAACTTCGACAATATCTTTGTCACCAGTTCCTGAACAGTAAACATTTTGTTCATTTTTCGGTTTTTTTGTGAACAAGCGCACACACTGCTGAAGAGACTGTTTTAAGTGAACCTGAAAAACGGCATCTGATCTTTTGATCTTTTGATAATGCTTTTGATCTTTAGACAACTAACAAGGCTTGCACTGCTGAGAACAATTGACAACTAGTCAAATTAGAAGTTCAGGTTGCAAGAATTTCTTCGTCAATATTCTAGGAAATCTATTGGACGAAGATGAATCAAAAATCGATTGAATTATGCGTTAAATCTAGCTTCGCGATGCTTCGTTAGAGGTCCATTAGCCTCCAAATCATCCCAAGTTCGTTATGGTCGAGTTCAATTACTACAATTAATGACCTTGCTTTTCCTAAGGTAGTAACAAGCTTTTTTATCTAGCCTATTACGTACAAAAAATTGAATCTTTTTGAGGACTCGATTAACATTTAATTTTGAGTGCATGTTCACGATTAACGAATGCCAATTGGCATTAAGTGTGGTTTAAAAATTTGAAAATATTATATTTCAACGAGCGTTCCCTCAGAAAAGTAACAACCAATATTGATAACACGTTCGATCAAAAGGGACAAGAGCAACTTCTATAAACGATTTAGTATTAATAACGCACGCTCCGACTACATCCAAATGGCGTGAAATTCCATGCCATTGGGATCATTATGATGTTTTAAAGTTGTTTGTTTGTTTAAACAAAAATGTTTTTTCTTTTTATATTTGATTTGATTGATTCTAAAATCGGTTTTACTATTATAGAACTTCAAGTTGTTTTCCAGCAGATTTCTATTTTGTGTTATCTTTGTATAATCCAATTTTCTTTAACTCCCCCTTTGTTATTAAAAGCAAAAACATCAATTTCATCATCATTCAACTAATTCAAGTCACAATCATCAAGGCAACATCGTTTTGGTTTCTGATTGATACTATTTAATACGCCGCCACAGAAAATGATTATTTTGGTCTTCAATCGTTTGGTAATATGAATCAAGCTCATAGCAAATCGTAAAATTTCCCCCATTAACTCATAAATCTTCTCTCTCACACATTTTCCATCAACCTAATTTCAATTTGTTTCACTT
>JAKIJQ010000398.1:0-73415 GCA_023373905.1 Rhizoglyphus robini
TGTGTGTGTGTGTGTGTGTGTGTGTGTGTGTGTGTGTTGTGTGTGTGTGTGTGTGTGTGTGTGTGTGTGTGTGTGTGTGTGCTTTTGTAAAAAAAACGACTAAATTCTGAATCACTAAAACTGAATTTAGTTGAACTGGTGAATATAGTGAGGTAATCGCCTGTTGAGTTGAACGGGACAAACAAACAGTCACAAAGCAAAAACGGGCAACCAAAGATTGGTCAAGTGTCAACAATTGTTAAAGACAGAGAAAGGCCAGTTCTCCTTCCGTACAATATTTTTTCGGCTTTTGGTCTAATTTGGAGAGGCCATTTAGCAAAAACAGTGCAATTTCCTGTTATTGCAAACGTTAAGGCGAGTATCAGTCTACGGCCAATCTTTAAACCATTAACGCAGAAAATATACAATTGGCATATACTGAAAACTTTTCCAAACCTAAACATCTCGAGTTTTTATATATTTTTATTTAATTTCAATTTTATCTAATTTCAATCATTTTTTTGCAATCAAAAAAGCATTCAGTTAATATTATTTAAATTTCAACAATTGTTCAAAGCAAACCACAACTACTTCAAAACGTCAGCATATCTGGAGTAGTTTGAGATGTTTTTCATAAGGGTTTCAAACAGTGGCACTTCGCAAATTAAAGTCTTTGGTGTCAAAAGAAAGCATTTTGTTGTCGAAACTTTATGAATGCAAAGATGTTTTATGAATGTTTAATTTAGTTTGATAATTTTTTCTTCAATTTACGTGAGATCAATCGCGCTGTTCATCAATTTGTTTTATTAAGAATTTCTGTGTCGACATGTGAGAACATTAACCTGTGATATTTAACAACTGACATGGAATAGGAATCAAATTTGAATTGTGATATGTTTCACCAATTTGTTTTTTATTTAAAAATGGTTCAATTGAAAAATGAATGAACCCAAGTTGAAAAAATATTTTGAAATATTTTTGATTAAATGCAAACTCTGCAAAAAAATAGAGCTGTGCCAGCTTTAGCTTTTTTACAAGTTTGCCCCAAGCAAACTTGTATCTTAATCTCTATTTGTTCATTTCTATATTGCATTGATATATTTGCGGATACCAAATTAATAAAGTGAGCAATTGTCTTGTGCTTCACAATGAAATTCACTTTGACTACCTCACAAACAACCATTTGGTACATTCAAATCATATACGTAAGTTCCAACATTGTTGTCATTCTGTTTATCCCTATTTTTATCTCAATTTCCACATATCTCAATAGCCTTCACTTAATACCGGATAACAAAATGAACCTTTCTTAAACTCAAACACATGCAACAGGTAATCCGTGAGTTGATAAATATACAAAGCACATTCTAGTGAAGTGATTTCAAGAACAAGTTGAAACATTGTGCATAAATACACGATCGTTTGAGCAACTGAGATATTATTTTTGTCATTTTGAAGTCACGAGAATGTCGAGCGTTCATCACAAAACGGCATACGAAGAAGTAGCCATAGAACAAGGCAAAAACAGCAACAAACAATCGAGCAACACAATGCGTAGAATAGCATCAAACTATCCCAAACACGGCAGTTCTTTTACACCATGTCTGACTTGTTCCGTTTATGTTCGATCTTGTGATCTCGTTGTTCATCCATGCGAATCTCTAAACAATCACCCTTCACACAACTTCATCATCCGCATCTATCCAAACCAAATTGATTTGGCCAATAGTAGAGTCTATTTCTCAATTCACGATGAATTATATTCCACCCAATGCCTAGGTAATGTCATAATAAGGTCTAAAACCAAACTGAATAATTTTTTTTCTATTTCATAATACAGGTTTGCAATATAATGCAGAATATAAGGCAAATGTATTTCACCTTCAAGAGTGCACCGGAAGTGGCGATCAGTCTTTTTATCTGAAGACGCAAACTTGACCGCAGAAATCGATGACATTCGCGCTCAACTCAGTTCAGCCATGTGGTCTGTGTTGCTTGGTTCTGATGCAAGACAAAACTGTTAAAGTAATTCAAACATTGTTTTTACGCAAAAATGTACTTTGTTGGTGAATAAAATTGAAACTTAAATATTGCTAAACCTCCAAACATTGTTATTTTGATTTATTCTCATCAATACTTTCCAGGAATAAAAAATACATTTAGATCAGAAATTTACATTTATATCTCAATTGTGTTGGCATTGTGTGCACATGTCGAGAATACACTTTATGTTTGGTTCCTAATTAAGTTTATCATTGGATTCTTTTTAATTGAATTGCATGCATATGCTCTTATTTCCGCATCACTTCATCACTTGTCAAATTAACTCTCAAATTTTAATCTCTATTTGCTAAATTGCATTGATTAATTTGTGGATACCAAATCAATAATGTGAGCACTCGTCTTGCCTTCACATTGTGACAAGCTCACAAACCAATTTGGTACATTCCGAAACTCATAGAAGCACCGACTGTAATCTTTCTCATCCTGTTTATCCCTCATCCTTATCTCCGATTTGCTCATTTCTCTATTGCCTCTGACATATTTGTGGATAATATAACAATAAAATGAACCTTACTTTTAGGTAAACTCAAGCAGCAATATGCAACATGTAATCCGTGTGTCGACAAATGCAAAACATATTCCATCGAAGTGATTTCAAGAGCTTGGTGAAACATTGTGCATAAATACTTGGATTTTAGGTAGATTTTGCCATTTGTGAGTTAAGAAAAAATGTCGAGCGTTCATCACAAGACGGCATATGAGGAAGTGGCCTTTGAGCAAGGCGAAAGTAACAAGAAACAATCCAGAGATGCAATGATTCAACCCAAGTTTATTTACATAGCATTTGCCATTGTGTTCGCTGTAATATTGGTTCAAGGAATTGTGCTTTACTTTGTGCTCAAGCCATCATCATCCACAAAACAGCAATCACTTTTCCTAGATAAAATTGTTAAAAAGTGCCTGCAAAGAAATCGCCAGAACCTTCAAAAGAAAGTTCTTCTTTCAATAGCTCGGTCAACTTGTTCGGTATCACTGTGGACACATCCCCAATTATCCGTAAGATTGAAAGCACTCTGACCAACTATGACAAAAGCACATTTGGTCGTGCCATTCGATTCAAGCCAACCGACGAATGTCTCAATGGTGGTCTAATAGCAAACTACAGTAGTGGGCCTCACGGATATTACAAAGTTTACCCCGCTAAATGTGACGGCAGTCCATTTCAGCAGTGGCGCAGAGTCGGAAACAAGATTCATGTGGGGCTCCGCAGCTAATTATCCCAAAACATGGAAGTTCATTTACACCGTGCCTGGACTGTCATTATGGTTATCGATCTTGTGATCTTATTGTATATCCCTGCAATGGTTACCCAGTACACATCTTCTACTTCCGCATCTTTCCAAACCAAATTGACTTTTCTCAAAACCGAGTATATTTCACTATTCACAATCCACATTACACTCAGTGCTTAGGTAATTAATACAACTTGTAGTAACTGTCAAGTCAAATCATGAAATAATGATTGTCTAATTTATAATTACAGGTCGACAGTACAATGAGCAATATAAAGTGAATGTATTCTACCTGGAGGAGTGCACCGGAAATGACGATCAGTCATTCATATTTGCAAGATTTAGACTTTGCCGAAGATATAGAAGATATTCGCATTAAGATAAGCTCAGCTTTGTGGCCGGTGTTACTAGGTTCGGAAGGCAAAGAACAATGTCCTAAAAAATTCTTAAATTCAATATTGAAAATGCTTTAATGTAAATCAATAAAAATATATAAAATCTTGAGATGATCTAAAATATATTTTTTAAAATCCAAGATTAAAATGATAGATTTTTTATTTGCGCTTGTAAATGATTGAAACAAGAAAATGCGCTTGGGAATGTTGAAAACAAGAAAACTATCACTCAGGTAATATGTTTGAGATGTTCTTTAAATAAAAAATCAGGCGGCGAGGTTACCTCAACCTCAACCTCTTCGTGGTGGCATTTTGGGTAATTTGCACAGAACGAACGACAAAAGGTAGAGATTTGAAAATGTAGGAGAATAGGTTAACACAAGGTGTCTCTGAAACCTAAGAATGTTAATACTAGTTATAGATAAGTACTGTGGAATCAATAATGATTAAGATGAGGAATCCATTCTACCTGTAATAATTGCACTCAGAAGCATTAATATGAAAATAAACTCTGTATGTAAAATTGATTACTCAAAATTACAAAACGAAGTCAAAGTTTCAGTAAATAAGACATTTCTGTCTTAAAACTTGCCCAATATCACTTGACCTCATCTTTCTTAATGCTTTGCTACCACGGTATTTAGTTAAAAATTCCAAATTATCTAAAGTTGCTACATACACGTTCGGTGTGTAGATGTAAAGTGAGGTTTATTCGTTTCCTCTTCTTGCTGCGCAAGCCGTGAGGAATGTATTTACAACTGCGCATGCTTAAGCACATGCGTACTATGTTACAGATTGCGCAGGTGGTCAATATGATGACAAGATAAGCGCACGAACTCTGACCTATAGGGCGAAAGCTAAAGGGTACTGAGGCATACCGCTACACCTCCCCCTCAGTATCCGAGGTCCACCTCGGCTACGAAATACGGCTAAGGATTCGCTGCAAATGATCCAGTGCATAACTTTCCATCTCGATCGGCTAATGCAACGCAGTATCGTTCCACTTTGTCCTTGTCTGCACCGGCTCAGCTTCTTCAAGTTGCCTCTTCCTTGCTCCTGGATATACCACGAAACCGATTTGTTCGATTCTGTTGCTGACTTTTTCCTCTTCTTCACGTAGGCAGTTTTCTTTCTTCTTGACTCAGCTTTAGAATTGAACATAACGATCGGCATACTTAGATCAACTCCCAGGTCAACCATTCGATAGATTTTGGATCCTCTCGTACGATTGAACATCAAAAGATACGAGAAAACATTGGTAGAATGGGATTTCCGTTCATTGTGCGAGCGGACACAATCTGGTACGGATTTATTCGACCGTTTCTGGACTTCAATCGATCTCATCGGCAATTTCTTCTGAGTTTGGATGTCCAGTTGAATCACACCGTTCGAGTAGTGATGATTAGGACAAATCACACGATTTTCGACTTCTTGAGTACTTCTTCCGAATTCTTCAAAACCCAATTGGCCACCAACCTCAGTGGTGATCTGCTCATGTTCTTCAAATTGGATGAAGACTTGTTCCTCCAGCCCTTCAACGATGGTCGATGCTTTCGCATCCTTCAATTCGGCTGCTTCAATCTGAGAAATCGCAGAAACGATGATCCGGTCTGTTGATGACACCGATTCGCAACTTCGATGATGTTTCTCAACGTCCAGGATACCTTCCAAATTCACTACAGGTACATTAGATAAGGCAGCCGATGAGTGAATGTTCTTCACTTGACAATCGTTTGTGATTGTACTCTGCTCAGGCACACGTGGTTCCGGTTTAGCTTCAGAAGCCGCGGTGCTGACTGCTAACTGAACTTCCGGAAATCTTATTTTCTGCTTGATTCGAAGAGCACTAAGATAGAATTGTACACTCTTCTCATAATACTCTTCTCGAGTTTCATCAAAGGAGTCAGGCAAATCAGCGGCCAGGACCCCCAATTCCACACACTTATTTTCGACATCTTCATATTCTTCAATTTCTGACAGTTCCGCGTCCAGACCGGCCTTGATAAGACGTTCAAGTACTTCCAAGGATTTCACAATTTTGATCGCTTCTATCTCGGGCATTTTGAGGTAGAATTGATTCTCTTCTGAATCTTATTTTCTTATTTATCTTCTGGCCCAGAAGTTTCTGGGGACTTCACACACAGCGGAAAACGTGGTTTTCGCAAAACACCTCTGCCACCAGTTGCTACATACACGTTCGGTGTGTAGATGTAAAGTGAGGTTTATTCGTTTCCTCTTCTTGCTACGCAAGCCGTGAGGAATGTATTTACAACTGCGCATGCTTAAGCGCATGCGTACTATGTTACAGATTGCGCAGGTGGTCAATATGATGACAAGATAAGCGCACGAACTCTGACCTATAGGCGAAGGCCAAAGGGTGCTGAGGCATACTGCTACACTAATCAATACCTCTTAATATTGTACTTCTGGTTCTAATTAACAATTCACACTTTCACAATCAGGATATAAATCCAAAAATTTCTTTATTAATATTTGTTCAAATTCTTTTTCACAAAAAGAATATTATTGTATTATGGTTTACTTACAGCAGAATTATATTTTTGATTATAAACTTCTGTTCCGTTTGGATGGTTTAAAGTTCTAACTCTAAACTTATCACACACAGTCAAGTGTAATGAACTGCTGTTCAGATGTTAATTATAATGATGGCGAATTTCTTGCTGAAAATGCAATTCATTAAAGTTATCAAGTGATTAAAGTATAATTCCGTTCTGAACTGTTTGTATCCATTTTTTCTGGGTTCAAATTCATGCAGAATAGTATTGGCTTTTATTATTTTGAGTATTCAAATCTCACTAAAATTGTCATATGGAATATTGCTTGGACAAGCCTCGCGTTCTAAATGTCAGACATTCTCCGCCGCCTGATTTTTTATTTAAAGAACATCTCAAACATATTACCTAAGTGATAGTTTTCTTGTTTTCAACATTCCCAAGCGCATTTTCTTGTTTCAATCATTTACAAGCGCAAATAAAAAATCTATCATTTTAATCTTGGATTTTAAAAAATATATTTCAACCATTTTCAGTTTGAAATACTTTTGCTAAATTGGATTATTGTTTGCGAGAATAAATTCATCGTACAGTCAAAAACATAGGAAAAAAATTGAATTTCAATCTCAAAGCTGAAATTCAAAAGAGTTGTTCGGTCATCAAAGTACAGAGAATGAAATGTGCGAGCGTACTATTTTAAAATTCAAATGTGTCAGTCTAAAACAACTAAATAAAATTGCACCAAAGTGAAAAATGCCAATGCCTTGACCAGAAATAATTCTGTATGTGCATAATGGATAATTATCACGGATTCCACTTATTCCTGTAACGGTGAAAGGCAAAATAAATTAGTTTCAGTTAAAGAAATGTATCATTTAGCATACCGTTTTAAGGTGTAAATCAAATTGATATACAGATTGATCAAGTGATACAAATAATTCCACGATGATTCCTGAGTAAATCTAAAACAACAAACAAAAATATAAATAGGTCAAATCAAATCAGCGAAATCACCAAAAAACTTACCAAACAAACATAAAAACAAAAACAGCTGATCGATGCAAGGACGATGTTTTAGCAGGAGTTGATCTGATTTAGTGATTGAGTGTCAAGGGCTAGATGTTGAATGTCGTGAGGTTATGATGATGAACTGGTTGGCCAATTGATATGATCGGTTAATTTTGGATGAGGAGAATACAATTGAAAATAATATCAAAGTGAAAACACAACAAACAGTACATAAGCACAGACACAGAGAGACACATTTGTTGACGATATGAACAAGACTCAAAGCACACGGATAAAGATTGATGGGCTATATTGCCACCGAGATTGCTTCGAATTGATCCACAAATGTCACAAAACACGAGATCTCAATCACCAACAACACACGTAAAGCACTGTTTGTACTGCTGGCAGTAGGTCTGCAGACCTGTCCATGCGAGAGATTAGCAATGTGTTCAGAAAACACATGTTGGGGGCACTGCCACTGAAAAGGGGCACGGTGTTGCACTCTACACTGAACGCTACGGTGCTGATAAGCTAACTTCCACTGCACACTTGAAAAAACCTTCCTTGAGATGTACAAAACCGAATGGTATGATTTTTGGGGGGTAATGCTTGGCCTGCATTACACTCATAATGTTTTAAAGGGGAAACCCTTTGAAAAAGCAGTTTCATTCACAGTCAAAAATCATAAAAAATCTATAATTTAGACTAAAATATTTCATTACTATAAAAATGTTTGTTTAAAACCTTGTCCATTGAGCAAATTATCTAATCAATGATTAGTAATCATCTGAACCCATAAAATCACTGGTAACTATATGTATATTGATTGTAATTTGCTTTGTCCTAGATGGTGCAACTGAATTTGTATTTCAAGGAAATAAACAACAACTCTTTTAGATTGTTAATGAAAGTGACTCATTCTGAATGAGTCATTAATTTAGTTGACTTGTCCCGGATTTGTCAGTACATACCTACAAGCTGACAAAATTTATTTTCCGTTTTGTGTCCTATGAGTATATTGAGGATATAATATTGTTCATTGTTGCAAATAAAGAGGGACAAACGGTTTGTCACAACAGTCATTTACTTCAATGTACTTTTCTTAATTGTGTGACGAGTCTGATTGACACTGATATATTTTCAAAGGAAAGATTGATAAAGTTAGTTTGCTTTCAGATTGACTAATCTCTACAAACCAATTTGGTACATTCAAATCAAATAAATTCAGACAGTTATCTTTTTCATTCTGCTTATCCCTCTTTTATTTCAATTTGCTCATTTCTCTATGTGCTTTGACATATTTGCAGGATAATATAACAATAAAATGAACCTTACTTTTACGTAAACTTAAACATCAAATATGCAACAGGTAATCTTAGTTTATAAATACACCGCACATTCTAGTGAGGTGATTTCAAGAGCATATTATTGAAACATTGATGCATAAATATTTGTGCTTTTGGAAGCTTAAACATTATTTTTGTCATTTTGAAGTCACGAGAATGTCGAGCGATTCATCACAAGACGGCATACGAAGAAGTGGCCATTGAGCAAGGCGATAACAACAAACAACAATCGAATAACGAATGATTCAATCCGTTTATTTACATGGCATTTGCCATCGTTTTTGCTGTAATAATTAGTGCGGAATTGTGCTTACTTTGTACTCAAATCTTCGTCATTCACAAAGCATCAATTGCTTGCACTCGATAACATGATCGACAGTGCTTGCAAGAAATCAACAGAAAATATTCAAATTCCAAATATTTCGTGTACACTCAATTTCACAAAGAGAAGGCACCATAAAATTGTCCTGGATGAAATGGACAGATGTCAGTTCAGCCTATGCTAGAGGTGTTTTTCGTGTATCTGGCGGGGGATGCAGCAGCATTTGGCTTAGTACAGGGCCAAAATGCACCGCAAATGTCAACTGTCGAATTCCATAATAAGAAAGTGTGAATAAAATTCACCTTTCTTCGGGAAAGTGTGGACTGGTTAATACCGCAGGTTTTGCCCGGAACTTGGACCAGTTTGAATTTTTGTATGTCCAGTGGTGAGGTTCGGCCTCGCAATATGGCAATTCATATCTTGGAAAAGAACTGGTGAAATGCATGAATTTAGTGTTTAATTTGTACATTTGTTTGTTTAATGCACGATTACTAAAAAGTGGTAATTTGTTTGATCAATCTATCCTCAGCTTGTAATTTTTGCACTCGTGCATTTTGTTTTTGCCCGCAACATATACTTTATATGATTCATCAATCAATAAATTTCTCTGAAAAAATCTATTTTCCCGCTTTGTTCCAATGGGTATAATGACAATAAACAATAATATTGCAATAAAAAGGGACAAACCAAACCGTCATTTACGTCAATGCACTATGTATAATTGGGTTGTCAAGCCTACAAGAACTCACTAACCAATTTAGTAAATTTAAATCACAAATCATATACGTTCTGTTTTTTATCCTGTTTATCCCTCATCGTATTTACTCATCATCTCTCCCAAATATTAACTTATTTGCGAATAATAAAAAGCAATAAAAGTCTAGGTAAAGCTTTTTAATGCCATCTCTAAATGAAAGAAATTGTGCTTTGCTGTGCGCTCAAGTAAGCAGTGCGACGGTGATAACAACAAGTAGCCCATTGCAATCATGCAATTGACAAGTCCGTGTGTCGTGCAATATTCCAGGAATACACACAAACACTCTCGTTGTTTGGTTGTTGATTAGGTTTGTCACAGATTCAATTGCAAATGAATGAATCATTGTACTCGATTGGTCGCATATGCTTCAATTGTACGATAACTTTGATCTCCAATTTTGTTTATCTCCATTTTTATCGTCCATGAAATGTCATTCAAATTATGGTTAAATGTGCTATACAAACTGATATTAAGACTTAATAATTAAGTCAATGTAAATTTCAAAAGCAAATTGTGTGTCTATTTAAAAAAGAACAAGCATTTCACATTCAATTTCATTATTAAGTGAAAATGACAAACATGCATTTCAATCCAACATACGAAGAAGTGGCCTTTGAGCAAGGCGAACAAAACAACAAGCTACGATCGAGCAAATCAACCGTTCAATCCAAGTTTATTTGCGTAGGATTTATTGTTGTGTTTGCTGTTATATTGGTGCAAGGAATTGTGCTTTACAGTTTGGTTAAACCATCATCATCCCCAGAACAGAAATTACACGATACAATTGCCAAAAGTGCTTGCAAAAAATCAAGTACACTTTCATATAATATTCCAAGTTCCTATGGCAATACGGTCAACCTGTTTGGTATCACTGTGGACACTTCACCTCTAATCCGCAAGATTGAGAGCACTCTGACCAACTTTGAGAAAGGCACATTTGGTCGTGCCATTCGTTTCAAATCAACTGGCACATGTCTCGGTCGTCATTCACTGGATCACTACAAGGACACTCCGTTTCACCAAGTTTTACCAGCCAAATGCGACGGCAGTCCATCACAGCAGTGGCGTAAAGTTCACGATCACATTCAGGTGGGCTCCTATTCGTACTTTCCCGATCAGGGCACAATTGTTCCGTGCTTGTCTTGTGGTGGTTATGTTTCAACGTGCAATATCGTGGTTTACCCATGCGGACTGCTAAACGATCATCCAGCACACAACTTTTTCATTCGCATTTACTCAAGTCAAATTGATCTGGTCGAAAGACGAATCTACTTCTCAATTCACGATCAATTACACACAAGTAGATGTTTAGGTATAGTATAAAATTATTTAGAAAATTAAATTCTAAAATGCAAACTAATTATTTCTTATAATAAATCTTTCAATCAATCATACAGGTCTACAGTTTAATGAAAAATATCAAACAAACGCATTTCACCTTCAAGAGTGCACCGGAAGCAACGATCAGTCTTTTCATTTAGAAGACGCAGACCTGAGCGAGGAAATTGGCGAAATTCGCACTCAATTAAGCTCGTATTTGTCATCGCTGTTACCTGTAGATGACAAATCAAACTGTTAGAACAATCAATTACAAATTTGCAAAATCAAAATCACGAAAATCAGTGAAAATGTTCATTTTTAAATGATCAAATACCATAAATACAATAAAACAAATATTGGACTAATACACACCAGAAAGCCAATTGCATACAAAAGATGGATCAAAATATATAGCAAATGGCAAAAAGCAAATAATCAAATAAAAAATCTATAGTTTAGTAAGTAAAATTACCACCAGATGGCAGACTAGTTTCAATTAACATAAGAAAACCTAAAATTCCCTTGACGATATAACTTAAAGGATTCAATTAATCGTTAATGATTAAAAGTCAAGTCCTGTTGTAAACGTGTAAAATAAATGATCACTTGTACCACAACTGCGTACAAAGCTATAAATAAATCAAAAAAGTGTCTGTATTTAATGATCGATAGATTAGATTGTATACTACTATTGTGTCTACATTATTTCGATTGTCAATCGGTTGCCAATCAATAATATTATTGTACACGTACATCAATTTGAAAATTGGTAATTTAAAATTGCAAATCCGGCTGTACAGGTTGTACTACTTGTACCCAATTGTCTTAATCACTAATTAAAGATTCTAATTTTGTCTATTTAAAGACAGAAACTAAAACGTAGTTTGTTCTGTCTTATTTAGGACATTTCGATATATATTGCTTTAATTTAATTTAAATAATTTATTAAATAATTTATTTATTTTCAAAATGAAATTAATTTTATTTGTATTCAATTTTATTTTTGTATCGATTTTTGGTAAGTTTTTAATTTTATTTTTTAATAAATTCATTTATTTTTATTTTAGCAAATTTAATCGATCCCGATTATTCGACTTTACTTCAACGAGCAATGGAACTCGAGAATCGTGCTCAAACAAGTCTAAAAAGTTTTCAAAATCTATTCAACAATTCTCATTTGTTGAGCGAATTGGACAAACAATCAAACGATCTTGTACAGTTGGTTGGTCAACTCCGAGATTTGGAACAGAATTTGACTACTCGAACACACGAATTTGATGAATTTGAGGTAAAGTTACTGAGCGCAGAGAATCGATTAGAGGAAGAATTGGATTTCGTTAATTCGGTTCATTCGTTCTACGATAACAAAACTTCCACAAACCCAAACATGCAACAACTGATCGATTATGGCGTAAAACTAATCTCGGATGTAAACGCACACGTTACCGCACACTTGGTGAGCATGTACGGAACAGAAGAATTCAAAGAGATTTGCATCAAAGTACAGATTATGGAAAAGTTTATTAAGGAATTCAAATTTGATCAACCTGACAGAGCGAGACAGACTTACATTGAGACATATCTGATCATGCATGAACGCACTTTGAAGGCGTTGGTTGAGAAGGATTTAAGAGTTTGAGTTATGAGTGTACAAAAAAATAAATATATTTTAAAATTAAATATAAATAAATAAATTTAAAAATAAGTAAATTAAAAATTAAGTTAAATTGAGTCGAGTGTCTGGGAAAAGTTGAGTGAAGGGAAAAAATCCAGAGAAGTCCGTGAATGTTATCGGGTCAGCCATGACGACTTTGAGCCCTTTTTGTAGCACACGTAAATACTTTCATGAGTAAATAATCATGAATCGATTTGATTATATTTTAGAATTCTGTTAACAGGAGATATCTGGTAAACAGAAAATATGAACAGGTTTGGCTATTTAAAAGTTAAAAAAAAGAATTTGATTCAAACAAAATTAAAATCAAGAATTGGGATACCTTGGGATATTATACATACATTGATACTTCAAAAAGTTTTTTTTAAATTTCTTAAGATATTAATTCTTGAGATTATTAGTAATTAGGAAATTTAAACTGATTCGGATTAGCTCACAATTATAAGATTTTCGCAAAAAAAATCATTGATACGTTGATAGAGGGCATGAACATTTTGAAGGCTGTTAAAACTTTGAAGTTTTTGTAAATTCCGGAAAAAATTGAACAGATTTCGATACTTTCGGGCAAAATTAGATTAGATCTTGGTTGTGAGTTGGTTGAGATGTACAGATTATAGAGATAGTAGAACATTTGGTGACAAATTGAGTCTGATACTTTTGAGAGAAAATTTTGGAAATACAGAATATATGAACAAATTTAGAATGTTTTTTGCTCATAAATTCACATGTCACAATGATTGATCGATAGGACATTTAATTAGGATTCTGAGTGATGGTCTTTTGGAACTGAATTATATTCAACAATTCAGTACACATAGAAATAGACGTAGATGTAAAACACTGCCCAGCCGACCACAACCGAAAGTCGAGCGAAGTAACGGAGTTTATCCAAATTGGTTTCCCAATTGAGATCCTGCAGCGGAATCATGATAATCACCATCAGATTCTTAAGGAGAACGAGCAGATGGACAGTCAAGTAGGCGATGACCAGTTCGAAGAGTGTGTTGGAGAGCACTTGGACGAGAGTTTGATTCGGGGCCTTTGGATCGTACTTTTTGCCCTCGACGATCCGGGCGATGACACAGCCAATGAAGATGCCCACCTTGTAGCCGGTGGGCTGATTGGCCCGCATGATGAACAGGCCAAAGAAGGCGAGCCAAGCGACAAATTGCACGTACAAGTGCGCGTACATGCAGTTGTTTGAGCCGTAGGATTCCATGACTTGATTTTGCTACTAAGTCCAAGTCCGAAAAAGTCGCAGTAGTAGTCTGAATCAATTAGCGTCCAAATGGCGTGTGACATGTGATTTTGAGTTTTGATTTTAAAACTGTTTCTTTTAGGCACATGGATTAAAATATATATAGTTCAAACGAACGATACAAACGTGAGCATGCGCACAAAAGTGCGCGCTTGCAAGTGTCAGTAAGTCAGAAAGTCAAAGAGATTATCACAAACGGTAAATGGCAAAGGGCTTGGCCAAGTGGGAACCAATATAAACCAGATTTACACACACTACTGACTTTGACACACGAACTAAAAATATTTCAAATAATTTGATGAATTCTGAGAAATAATATTATTAAGAGGAAAAAATTACAATAACAAGAATAACGAGAATTTAAAAATTTTCCGAGTTCGAAAGAATTATCTTGAAACAATGTTATTTAATAATTTTTAAGCTAGAAAATAATGAGCTTAAACTAAAACTAAAATTTGAATTGTTTTTACAAATAAGAAAATTCAAAATTATTATTGTTAAAGGACAGTGATTCAACAAAATGTGTTTAGTTATTTTGGAATTTTCATGGATTTGAAACAAAAACTTTGGAATTTCAAATCTAGAAATTGATTATTTTAAATTATTTAAAAAACTTTTTATTTGTTATTTTTATAAGCAAAATAAATTATTCAAATTAAAAAACCGTTTAATAAAACATTTATTAAAAACATTCCAAATATGTCTCAAATGTCTATCAAATAGACAAATTCAAAAAAATGAAATTCCATACAAACCCAAATCTATAAATTAATCTTTTGTTTACTTATGTAAATATTAACCGAATAATAAACCACTACCATCATTTAGTAAAACAAAATAATATTTTATTTAAAATCATTAACAAATAATTTCAAAAACAATTACAAAATAATTCGGAACATGAGAAAAATCTGAATTGACATTATAATGAATAATAATATTATATTGAATTTACAACTCAAAATGCAAAATCATTTTATACATTTTATTGTTTTATTTTCTAAAACATGATTATGATCATGGTAAATTTTGTGATATAAATTCACGGTCTGTATCATCTCTCTAAGATATTCGTTTAATTTCAAAGCTACAATTAGAGACTTTGCCCACCCCTATCGCATCTAATTGGACTTGTCTAATCGTTGGAATCTTCTCAACAGGAAAATACGTTAATATATGAAAAAGTGCATGTCAAATTGAGCCAATTGGAGGCCATTCAAAATAGCTTGATTTTCTATTTTAAGACCGAAAGATTATAATTATAAGACAAACTAAATGGCAAAGGATTCAGTTGAAACCAATTCGAACCAGATTGATATACGCACTTTGGTATAAACTAAAAATAACTCAAATAATAAGTTCCTAGAATTAATTTTATTCTGAAGAAAAATTCGAATAACAAGAGTTTAGATATTTTTTATTTTCGAGATATTAATTATTGAAACAATTTTACTAACAAATCAATAAATTTCATGATAGAGAATATTTCAACAAAAGCCAAATTGTTTTTGTTAAAAAACAGTAATTTTAAAAAAATTATCTTGGAATCTTCTCTATTTTGGAATTTTCTTGAAATTGTAATGAACAACATTGGGATTCAAGATCTAAAAATTTAGAAATATAATTTTCTATTTTTAATTTATTGAAAACCCTTCCGAAATTATTTTGTTCACCAATTTGGTTATCAAAATATATTATTCAAATAAAAAGCCATTCAATCAAACATTTACCAAAACATTTGCTAGACATTCCAAATATACCACAACTGTCAATCAAATGAGTAACCAGATTAGATTAAAAAAAATTGACATTCTATATGTTAGCGTCAAATTGTCAAATCCGTCATTTCACAAATTGACGGGATCTGAGCACCGTCAAATTGTAGAATTTCATAATTTTGAATAATTCGACAATTTGCCTAGGGCACATTATGGAATGACTAGTCATTTTATAAATTCTCGAATCACCCTTCGGCATATTGTAAAATCGTTTTAATTTATTTAAAGAAGTCAAAATTTACTATAAATTGACTAGTCATTTTATAAAGTAACTAAAGTATGTTCGGCAAATTGTAAAATATTAATTAATTAATGAAAACTAGTGTTGTTCCAAAGTCTGTATGCATGAAATATATCTCAAATGGATAATCTTAAATATATGATGTACCATTTGTATGAGTCATATGTCATTTGTTGATCATTCATGCATGAAGCCATGGCTTCAAACGACTAAACATATAGATAGTAATAAAGTTTTAACATTTTCAATTATTGATTTTACAATTTGCCAAATACAGTTTCGTGGCTTCATAAAATGACTAGTCATTCCATAGAATACCTAGGCAAATTTTCAAATTTTAGAAAAATAAGAAATTCTACAATTTGCCGGTGCACAGATCCGTCAATTTATAAAATGACGTGTTTGACAATTTGACGCTAACATATACAAACCAAATCCAGAAATTAATCCAATTCCAATTGCCTGTGTAAAAAATCTAGATTAACCAAATAAAGAACACAATCAATTTGCAAAAACAAAACATTATTTTATTTAAAATCATTAATAATTTATACAAAAACAATTCACAATTTTATTATTGAATTTAGACATGGAAAAAATCTCAATCGACACTGCATTGAATTGACAATACAAAATGTATAAACATTTTTTACATTTTCTTGTTGTAATCAATGTAAAATTTAATGAAATAAAATTGAGACTTATATAGAGATTTTTTAAATAATTAAAAATATTTTCTAAAACACGATTATAATAAAGATAAATTCCGTGATATAAACCACGATTTGTACCATCTATCGAACATTCTCGAGCAGGGGGAGTACTTAGATATATGGATCATGCGCGATCACAAGTTGAGCCGATTGGTGATTCACCAGGCATTGCAAAATGTCCAAATTTTGTTACTTTCAAATCAAAGAGATTATAATAATTATGAGACAAAATGTAAATGTCAAATGATTCAGTTGAAACCAATTCGAACCAGATTGACACACACACTCACTTTAACACAAACTAAAAATATTTCAACTAATTTATTGAATTCCAATTAATTTTATTTTAAAACTAAATTGCAATAACAAGATTTTTTAACCATGTTTTTGATTAAATTCAAAAGTCAAATTACTCAACAATTTAAGCGAAAAATTGTCTAACCAAAAAAATTAAATGAATTAATTGAAAACCCATTTTGAAAGGTGTGACGAGGACAATGTCATGATATATAATAATAGACCACAGGTCAAACTGTCCTGTGATTGATTCGAGGCTAGATGTGATGATGATTTTGCTTCTCTGGGACGTTCTGTATCTCTACTGTCAATTCGAATGTGCATTTTTTATGAAGTGATTTGTGTGACAATTGTTGTAGTTACGTCTTCCCATTCCCATGCACCTCTCATCGTCTCCATCTAGTCAATGTAGTTGGTTGTGGGCTCGACCTTGAAAATGTGTGATTTGAGTTTTATGTCATATATATTGTCAACATTATCGATATTCATATCAAACACATTCATTCTTTAGTCTTCACTTACCTCTGCCACACTCTCACCTCCACAACTTATATAAGTGAAGCAGAAATCAAGTAGATCGAGGGTTGTGTGGTGATAGACCAAATGATGAGCAAATCAATAAACTAATTTTAACGAGATAAATGTAGTGCAGTTGATTAATTCGACACAAAAACATTTAGCATAATTCTCAACCATTTACTCCACATTCATTTCCTTCAATTGCCAAAACTTCCAAAGGTAAGACAATCAGTCAACATTGTCAATTACGATACTTACAATTTTTGCATAGGTCACAAGCGTACCAATACCCTTACACTTTATAAACTCTGTCCGCGCCAATGTCCATCAAACGACTTCGCTTCGAGTGTTGCGACCATCTGAAATTCTGCCTCAAATGTACCGAATGTTTTGTGTGATTGCATCAAGTGCAAGTCACACAAAATTTAAAAATTCATCCAAACCCATCCAAATAAACAACAAACAACAATTAGCAAAACAAAACATTATTTTATTCAAAATCATTAATAATTAATACAAAAACAATTACAATTTAATAAAAAGAATTCGGAACAGAGTCAAAAAATCCCAATTGACATTACATTGAATTGACAACACAAAATGTATAAACATTTTATACATTTTATTGCTTTAATCGATGCAAAATATAAATTAATAAACATCAAAATTTAGACGAAATAAAGATTTTTGAGTAATTAAACGAAATATACTACTGAAACATGTTTATAATCAAGATAATTTGCGTGATATAGACCACGCCTTGTATTATCTCAATGAAACAAGTGACTATAACTTGCATCATCTCGAGGATACAAGGCGTGATATGTATCACGCATTTTATCCGTATTATAACATGCTTCAAAACTAATCAAAATTATAATTCTAAGTTGGATTGTGTGTCTGTACTGGAACGCACACAGAATGCAACTGAAGCTGGTTCGAGTTCGACTGTTGGACAAAGCCAATTCCTAGCTCACACTCACTCACTCACATCATCATTCCATCCCTACATCTAGTTGGACTCGTCTAGTCTATATGGAACATGCTCGAACAGGGCAAGTACTTACGACATATATAAAAAATCGCATGCGCAATCACAAGTTGAGCCAATTGGTGATTCACCAGTAAATGCAAAATGTCCGAATTTTGCTACTTTCAAATCAAAAGATTACGATACAAACTGTAAATAGAAAAGTTTTCAGTTGAAACCAATTCGAACCAGATAGACACACTCATTTTGATACAAACTAATACATTTTAATTCCTTTGCGCTTTGTCCAATTGAGAAAAAGTTTTGTAAAGTTCCAGTAACTCTTAAAAGTAACATTCTGTAATAAAAATCAAGATTAACTGAATAAACAACAACAACCAATCAATAAGAAAGACAAAATGTTTTATTATTACAAATCATTTTATTCAAAATCATTGATATTACAAAAACAAGTTTACAATTTTAATTCGAAGCAAAAAACAAAAATCCCAATTGACATTGCATTGACAAGTGACAAGTAAAATGTATAAACATTTTATTCTTTTTTTGTCTGTAATCCATATAATGTAAATTAAGAAACGAAAATTAGGCCAAGTGACAATTAAGCCTTTTTATGAAATAGTAAAAAACAAAATTGAAGTTATACTGAAACATGATTACAATCAAGATAATTGTCAAGCTTCAGTTTTGCGTTTGTTTCATTTCTATGTTACAAATGTGATAATTTGAAAAATAAAATGTTACAAACGCAAAACTTGAAAAAGACAAGTATGCGTATCGTTACATTTTTAGTATCTCGAAAAGTAATTTCAAAACTAAAATTTCGAAATTAACTAAAAATCTAACTAACTAGTTGGATTGTAGCGTGTCTGTAGTACAGACTCTGTACTGAAACGCACACAGAATCCAACTTAAGCTGGTTCGAGTGCAACCGTTGGACAAACCCAATTCTGACTCTCATCCACTCACATCATCATTCAGGTATCTTATACCCCTTACATCTAGTTGGACTCGTCCAGAGTCTAGACTCTATAGACTCTATGGAATACTTTAATATATGCAGAAAATCGTTTGCACATTGCAAAAATTGAGTTAAGTTGTTTTACAAGTCAAAAAATGGCTGAATTTTGCTACTTTAAAAAATTTAATTTTGACTAATTTACCAACACACAAAATTATGAAAAAATTGTTCGAATTTCTAGAATATACCAAAAAATTATCTAAAAATAAATAAATCAACAAGATAACATTTTTTGAATAGTAAATTTTTAAATAAAAAGCGATGAAATTGTAATAATTTGTAAAAAATAATTTCTCTGTTGAATTCCTACTTATAAGAAGGAAACAGCTTCAAACTAGTTCCAATTGGATTGATTCTGTTCTACTGAACTTGAAAGTTTATGCGCTTTATTATATAGAATTAGTCGGAATTAGTAATATGACGCCTTTCCAAATGGAACACATGTAACTGATGCATTTCATAATTTTAGTTCTTAATATTAATAATTTTCGGAATTATTTGAGGAATTTTAATTTTATATTTTGAATTAACTGATTTTTTTTTAATTTTGTGTAATAATTTAAAATAATTTTCTTTTCAATACGTTATTAATTTTGAACAACAAAAAGTGCTCATTAAAATTTTATATTTTAAATTTACTAATGACTATAAGCTTTTGACTATCCGCAACCCTCACCACTCGCAAATTTCTTAGAAAATATTTTACACGTAGGGAAGTTATGCAAATATATTGAATTTAGTTCTTCAAATGGTTTTATTTGTATTTTTTAAAAATTATAAATCAATTTAATTAACTTTAATTTTAATTTTGTCACTCAACATATAAAGTTTAATTTATTCAACACTTTTCTTCAGTGTTAAAAACTTTCACAATGTTTTTGATTTGTTTTCTCAAACTAAAACTTGCACGCACACTTCATTCGAGATTTGAATTCAAAATTATTTAGATTTCGAAAAGGTTTGGTTTGTACTTATGAGTCGTAGTTAGGTTAAGTTATGAAGAGTATAGAACAACATGTTAACAGTCTTTATTAGCCTTACAAGACCTTCAATTTCTACTCGCCTAATATGGACAAGATGCCTGAAGCGGACAAGAAGATGCCAAAGCTCGAGACTTGTACCTCCGAAATGGCCGACACTTCGAGGACTATCGTCGATGTTTCATCAGCAGCAGCACCCTCAAGCGCATTGGCAAAGCCAAAGAAAGAGACCGATTTGAAGAAAATCTTTGCCGGCGTCAGTTTGGCTCTACTCGCTTCGCTGTGCTTCTCAATTTCGTGTGTTGTGGTGAAGTGCCTCACTGACATTACGCCCTCAGAGAAGGCATTGTTCCGTTATGTCGGTAAGAATCTGAATATCATCTCTTAAGGGATTAGGTTTAGATAAGTTAAGGATTATTTGGGCGTGTTATGGATTAGGTTTAGGTAATTTTATATATATATAGATAATTTAATATTTTGTTCAGGAATTATGCTGCTCGCTTACCCAGTGGTACAAGAGTCGCAGCAGCCCTGCTTTGGCCCGCCCAACTGGTGGTGGCGCCTGTGGATTCTAATCCGTGGCATATGCAGTGCCACTGGCCTGTTCCTGCACTACAATGCACTCAACTACATTAGCCTCACAGAGGCGACCATCATCATGTTGGCCATACCTGTCTGTGTGTTCATTCTGGCACGAATATTCTTGGGCGATGAATTTGGCCGTTACCATGTGCTGGCACTGGCGCTCTCAATTGGGGGGCATTCTACTGGCGTCGAACATTGGTGGATGGGCTGGGAAAAGTCTGGCAACCAACAGTACCACCACGACTACTGTGATTCCATTAGGAGAATTCGCTACCAACACTAAGTAACATGACTACTACGGATTCTTATTCTGGAACCACCGAATCTGAAGATGAAAAGTCTTCCACCCATAAGTACTTGATTGGTGTGTCCTTCTCGTTGGGCGCAATGCTCTTTGGCTCCTTCTTGTACATCATGGAGGGAAAGGTGAGTTTTCAAATGGACCTAATCTAAATCACTTATCACTTACATTTTCTCAAGTTGCGCAACACCCATCCCTCTGTAATTTTATTCAACTTTTCCCTCATTTCCGTAGTGGAAATTACGATCATCAACTATTTGTTCTACGACTTTAAACTGCCCTCTACCGGCTACAGTGGCTATATGCTCGCCGTCTTGGCCATCATTTCATATTACGCTAATATGTTTCAAACTATGGCAACTCAAATCGAGGGCACCGGTGTGGTTTCGGTGGTGAGATGCAGTGGCGAGGTAAGTTTTAAGATTTGCTTTAAGATTTATTACAAGTTCACTTTTGTTTACCTACAGGCCTTCTTTGCATTCATATTTCAAATTATGTTTTTCCACCAAATTCCGAGCATCTTCACCTTTGTGGGCGCTATTATGGTGCTGGCCTCGGTGCTGCTTCTCCTTTCGCAAGTACATCATCTCACTGCCCGATGATCGACCAATCAAGAAGCGATTCAGCTTTCTCGCTATATGAGTTGCACGACTGTTTTTATATTTATTTACTGTTATTAAGCAATTAAACCACTTTAAACTTTCAATTTTGTTTTTATTGTTTGACAAATTATTGATTATATTTTTAAAAATTAAAATTTTTAATAATTTCTCTTTATCTAAATTATAATTTCACCCAATAATAATAAACAAGGAATATTCTCCCAAATTGACAGACATGCAACAGAAGCTTGTTGAACTAGTTTAATTGAGCGAACGCCAATGTTTAATTCTACTATTATACCAATTAGTCTAATTTATTTTAAAATAATTTTCTTTAATTTTCTTTAAAATGTCAATGTCATGAGCAAATAGTCTTCAAAATACAAACCAAATCCAGATAATTCTATTTTGATCATCTGGCAAAAAAATCAAGATTAACCAAGAAAAAATGTGACAAACAGTACGAGTAATTATACTGAAACAAAATAATATTTTATTGAAAAAAATGATTAATAATTAATACAATATTAATAATACAAAAACAATTATAATTTTGATAAAGAATTTGGAACAAAGTAATAATCCCCCAATTGACATTTCATTGAATTGACACAACAACAAAACGTATAAACGTTTTTATACATTTTCTTGTTGTTGTAATCGATGTAAATGTAAATTGAGAAAACAAAATTTAAACAAAATTAAAAAATATCTAAAGATGCTATGTTAGGCGGACAAGTTCCATGAAAATCGTTGACCCAGTATTAGTGTCCATGGTACAAGGGATGATGACTTGTATCATTTCCATTCTACTTGTGTCAACTATTTTCACGAAGCTTATCCGCTTCATAGCACCTTTTAGAATATTAAAAAAATGATTTCAAAAATAAATCAAACTAACTAACAGTGCCAGAACACCGTTCCAGTCACATGACACAAACAAACCAATTCTGGTTTCACATCACTCACTCGCATCATCACTGAGATATATGCTCACCTGCTCGTACATATATAGTAGTTGACTCGTATAGACTCGTATGGAATATGCTCGAATTTTAGTATATATAGAAAATTGCGCATGCGCATTGACAAATGATTTTGATTCATAAGTTGGAAGATCGCGACAAAATAGCTCAATTTTGCAAAGACTTTCAAATGTCAAATTCAAATTATAATTTACCAGCAAACACAAAAAAATCTAAAATGATATATAATTTTATGATGATGATATAATTCTGAAAAAAATATCTACAATATAAAATAAAATGATTATAATTTGGATAATTTGTTTATTATCTTGAAAAAGATAAATTGTGATAATTTGTACAAATCATTTTTGTGTTGAATTTCTATATATGAGACGCAAACAGGTTTGAACTGGTTCCAACAATTGCACCGATTCTGTGATTCTACTGAACTTGAGAGTAACATTCAAGTTCACATGCGCGCTATTTTATATATAGAATTAGTCAGGCAGTAGGATATGCTTTGGTTGTCCCAAATGGGACACATGTAAACACTACTGTTACTTACTAAATTTAGATTCATTTCGTGATTTTTCATCGTTTTTCGCAAGAACCGTCAAAAATGTTGTTTCCCGAGAACTCTGACCATTATCGTCGAAGTGTCCTCTCCCCAGCCGCCCTCAGTGCAGTCTACGCCTACCTGCAATGTCTGTTTGGCCTGATGGTGTTTCAGTATGCGGCCACCAATCGGTTTGCCCAACTCCGTATCTTCAATGTTGGTCTCTTTGTTTTCTTTGTTACATTTCAATTCATTGAGAATTACCAATTTGCACCCTACGCCAACCATTTTCGTTGTGTTTGCATCATAAAGTTTGTCTATTTAATATATCCCTTTGTTGTGCATAAGGTGATAGAAATTTGTACTATTGGGCTGTTTGATTTGATTCGATGGACTCTCAATCACTGGAAAGATCCCGAGTTCTTTGTGGATACGTTCAATCGCTTCAATATGAGTCACGCTTATGCAATTTGTGCAATCGTTTTCTTTGTTGTGTTTGATTGTTATTATGTATATTGTTATATATTTATGTGAATAATTAAACATGGTGCGTTTTAATTATAACAATTCTGTATTTGATTTGTATATTTTGGTTTTTTCGGTTTTATTTAAAATATTTAAAATATTAAATTATTTGATTTTTTAAATTTATTAAAAAAATGTTAATATTATTTTTGTGGCGATTTAAAATATTTTATTTTTCATGTTATTAAAATGTTATTATTTTAAATTTGAATAACAAAATAAAATAATAAAGAGCTCATTAAAATGCTAAATTTTAATGACTATAATCTTTTGTGACTTTTGACTTTGTATGAAAATTCTCTGAATTTCTATTTTTAAACATATGTACTTTTGTTGTTATTCAAATTGGATCTCAAACTTGGATTTCTGTAAAGGTGATAAACTATCTGCGCATGCGCAAGCTGAGTATTATATCCGTCATAGAATTATTGAGAATATTCTAAAAGCAAATTTTTATACTTTCCACAATTTTCCATTTTTCTCACTAAATTTATTATTTGATTTTATTTGTGATTTACAAATTGGCTCGATCGAAAATTTCTGGAAAAGAGCTATTTTTACATTAAAGTGCGTTGGTTTACACTCGAACTAGCAGCTTCAATTTAGTGCACTAAACATGTTTCTCTCTTTTACTACAATGTATAACCAAGTTGATTCAGAAAAGAGAGAAATGAAATGTAAGCATGCGCAATTTAATTTGATTTGTACATCCCCAAAAATATGAGTTTTCTTCGATATTATTATTTGCATTATATTGCAAGTTTGCACCTAACTAGCCAACCAGTAGATGGTTTTGTTCACCTTTACAAAAAATAAAATATTTTGATTTTTAAATTTTTTGTTTGCCAAGAAAAAGTTAAAAAATGGATTCGTTTCTCAACATTCCCGAACATCTCGAATCGGTTGAAACTAATTCTACTGTCGCTCAATTGGCCGTTGGACGATGAAGAAGAAGAAGAAGAATATTTCTTCCTGGGTCTTATCTTCTCTATAGATCCTGAATATTATTTATTTTACGGTTACAATCATTCACTAGTTTTGATAGCTTTTATGTTTTACACAATGCTTTACACTTCGATTTGCTCGCTTTTTAAATCAAAACGAAAATGTCCAAAAATTGTACGCAACTTTTTCAAGGCAAATGCAGCATTTCAACTGAAATTTTATGAAGATGTTGAGCGTTTTGCAGATAGAATAAATATTCCTCAAACTTATCGCGAATTTATATTTAAAATTAAGAATTAGGTGTAGTATAATTTGAGAAATTAAAATAAACAAATAAACAAATATTGTAATTTCAAAAATAAAATAAAATTTTATTTGCAATTAATTGCTCGATTTTGGAGATTTACTTCGTTTGCTGTTGCTGGTCTTACTGTCTTACTTCTTGTTGCTGGAACGTCGATGACCTTTGTACTTGTGAATACCTCGACCCTCACTTTCACTTTCACTTGCAAACTCGAGCGGTGGAAGGTACTTTGGAATGAGGACCTTGTGCACGTAAATGAAGAATATGCCCAGCAGGAGTGCAAACACGTGCAGAATGATGATTTCTGGCGTAGAGTGGCAGTAGATTTTGCTCTAGTCCAACGGCGCGATACAGCAAGTTGATTGGCAGCTCTTCTTCCTTCTTGGCGGTGGTTGGAGAACCAGAACCAACTGATGGACTCATTGTGGTGATGGTGATGGATAGACTAGTGATAGGAAGAAAAAGTTAAGTCATGATAGAAAGTAGAAAGTAATAACTTTTGATTGTCGAAATGTCTAGAAACTTAAACAGAAAAGTGACGAAAGCAAAAGCACATTCGATAATTTTGATTTTTGATTTAGTAAAACATCACATTCTGTACGCCATCTATTAATTGGAATTTGAATGTATGTATATTTATATTTTTAAAAAAAAAAAAAAGGGAAAATAATTTATTGATGATATCTGAATAATTCGTCCAAGTTTTAAATGTTTGTTTTGATTGTTCATTTTTTTTATCGTCGTCATATTTTTCACTTCTCGTTATTATCATCATATCGGAATATGATCTACGATATTTATGAACAGTGAATATTCTACGGTATTATTCAGTATTTATTACACAATAAACTTTTTGTTGTTTTTTGCTGATTTTTTATATCTATTTTTATTTTCGATATTTCTGATCATTATTTTTTATTTTATTTTTGACCGATTAATCGACGATTCAAAATATCATAACCGAGTGACCACCGAGTCGGCAGGCCTCGTAGATTCGCTAAAATTCGCTAAAAGTTTACACGGTGCGTAGCCTTCCACAGGGCATTGAATCGTGTAAACTTTTAGCGAATGTATGAGCCCCTGCCACCGAGCCCAAACATCTCCAGACATAGTGAAAAGTGTCATTTTGAACAACCCAGGTAATTCTTAAACTGTGTCCAATTGAGTATAGAAAAGTTGTTCCCCAAACCGTGTGACCACCGAGTCCAAGCATCTCAGCACATAGAGAAAAAGTGTCATTTTTGAACAACCCAGGTAATTCTCAAACTGTCATCAATTGAGTATAGAAAAGTTGTTCCCCCAAACCGTGTGACCACCGAGTCCAAGCATTCTCAGCACATAGAGAAAAGTGTCATTTTGAACAACCCAGGTAATTCTTAAACTGTGTCCAATTGAGTATAGAAAAGTTGTTCCCCCAAACCGTGTGACCACCGAGTCCAAGCATCTCAGCACATAGAGAAAAAAGTGTCATTTTGAACAACCAAGGTAATTCTCAAACTGTCATTAATTGAGTATAGAAAAGTTGTTCCCCAAAACCGTGTGACCACCGAGCCCAAGCATCTCATTTCATCATTCTCATCGCAGTTTAATTGAAATTATTTGAAAATGAATTGCCCATTTCCTCACTACCAATTTGCACAATTCGTATATCTTCGATTTCTTGGTCGGGTGATTCATAGCGTTAAAAAGTTTATCATTGTCAAATTGGGAAAAATTAGCCTAGAAAATTGTTTCAATTTCTATAACTTTTATGTTTATGTTTGAATTCATTCTTAATTTTATACCAAATTGATTTGAGTCTTTGCCTTTTTATTTTAATTAACCATTAACCATCAATTTCTAATTCGAATGTATCTAAACGTTTGTCAGGTCACCTCCGAATTCGATGCTGCCGCTTACACATGTTTACACAAACACTAAACACCAGTAAATTCGATTTGCTGACTAACACAACACGATATATTGAACACACACGAACAGAACAGAGAAAGAGACGTGATTTACGACTGAAGTAAACTTTACCCTGATCTGAGGACTAGGCCGATCTCTGGTTCCTCCTTCCCTGACCTGGTCATGACCACCTGAACTGATCTGAGTACAAGGCCGATCTCTTGTATCTCCTCACCTGAACTGACCTCATCTGAACTGATTTGTTATTTGTGTATCTTATATTATTTTATTTTATTAAAGTTCATCGCTAAACTGACAGGTCAGTAGGATTGTATCTCTACCGGAAAAGACAAAGACCCGACGTGAAAGAACTGTGACTTCATCAAGACAGTCATGGCCGACCTCATGAGAGTGATACGGAATTTGGAGCGTCTATCAAGCCAAGTGCGAATTTCTCAAGAATTGGCTATTGAATGCGACAACCAATCTATTACTTTCGCTGAACGGTACGTCAAGAAGATAGAAAACTTTGAAAATGATCTCAAACAAGTAGAAGCAAGCATGGATGATGTCGACTATACTGCAGACAACCTCGAGCTCTACAACAAAGTATATCGATCTATCAGCTCCTTCAAATTGATAATGGAATCTCTTGTACAAGAACGATCTTTTATTCAAGAACAGGTCAACAATCAGAACGAAGCGAGCACTAGATATGGTTCCTGTATTTCGGGTGAGATGTCAAATCATAACTCTCCACCCACGTCACCCTTTCTACCACACGTCAATGTTAATGAACAAGCAAGTCATGCACCGAACTTTGTGCCTCCTCCTTTGCAATCTTATATGCAACAAGAACAAGCTACGAATATGTTGCATGCAAATCAGCAATATGCACGATTGTCGACACGACAAAGTCACCAACAACAGGCGCCCTCTAATCCTGACGTCAACCAAATGTTTTCTAATGTGCAACCGCCAAACTATTACTCAAGCAACGCCCCCTATGGCAATGGATTCAGGATGTTGAATACCAATCAGTACCCGTACATGCAACCGATGTTTACACCAATGATGTCTCAACCATCTCAACCTCATTCAACTAACCAGTCACAAGTGCCTTCATTCAATAAGGTGTCTCTTCAGAAAGAACGACTTCCAAAATGTGATGACTCTACGGTGAGTTGGTATGATTTCTACTACATACACTTTCGCGCAATGGTCGAGCAGAATGGACAGATGTCTGAAGCAGAGAAGATGCGACGATTATTAGACTGTTTGCCCGACAATGTAAAGAGAATCCTTCAGCCGGTCTATACACAGACAGACTGTACCCTAGAACATTTAATTACTCATCTGAAATATCGTTTTGAGCATGCCAATCGTGTGCTGAATCACTTCAAGCAAGTTATCTATAACTCAAAAGAAGTAAAAGACGAACTTGAATACAATAATCTAGAGACCCTTGCGATTCAAGTCAATGTGGCAGATCTCTTGTATCTCCTCACCTGAACTGACCTTATCTGAACTGATTTGTTATTTGTGTATCTTATATTATTTTATTTTATTAAAGTTCATCGTTAAACCGACACGTTTTAGAACGCTATGTAATAAAAAATGTTAACATTGTTAAATAACGGTCACTTTTGATAAAGCAATTACAAATTAATTCATCAAAGTAACGTCCATTATGAACGTGTTTCAGCTGTGTGTCACTCAAGTTGAGTGTTTGTGTGTGTAATGTGCCAGACCGAGCGGTGCTCTCTGTCATTTGTGCACCACCAAACACACGAAGTGTCCCCTATCTTTCTGTTTGTTCTACTCGTGATTTGTCTCATCTCGCCTCAAAATGTCAAATGAAAACGAGTTCGTTGCATCTGTGAATCGACTCGAAAGTCAAATTGACTCGAACCAGACAGACCTGAAGCGTGATGTTGAGTCACTAATCGACCGACGATTTAGTTCGTTGAAGGAAGAGGTCAACAAATTGAAGTGTGCTCAGTCTGCTCTCGATCAAATCAACAATCTGATGGCACAGTGGGACGATCGACGCGATTTGAGTGACTTGCCTAATCGTATTCGTACCATACTCGAAGGTGTCACTGCAAACAACCAACAGTCACACCATTTGGACACATCTGAAGTTGGTGATAATGTTGAGCCAGCAAACAATCTAGGTGGAAATGAATTTCGTACAGAAGAACACGTGAATGGTCTCGACACAAATGTCCCTCCACCTTCGACTGTCAACTCATCGACTAGTGACAACGAACAAGTGAACTATCTCTCTACTGTCGAACCAATTCCTTCTGCAGTCTACAGCAGCAAGGACGTACCTACATCAAGTTCAATCATTGACACGAACATCAAGACTGAAGGTAAGCAATTGTAGTTGTTGTTGAATGTTGACATAATTTGGTGACACAGTGTACAAAAGCAAACTGCTTTTTGTAAACACGCCAGAGAGTGAGTTCAGTCAGCAGCAGCAGCAGTCTTTTTGTGTAGCTCTCATTTTGTCTGTTTGCAAACCACAACTCAGGCCAATTTGACTGTGAAATGGCACGTAAATCTCAGAAAGCCCGTAAGAAGAATCGACCCAATAATATGTCTTCTCTTGCCAACCGTAATGTGATCACGGCTTCGTCACCACCGAAAGTCGCTCTCGATGTCGCGATTGCCGAACGGTTTGCTCAACTCGATCAATCATCTGGTGGATCTTTTTTCCCGATTACCCAACGAACTGTTGGAAGCTATTCTGGCGCGTTTGGACATGCAGAAATTGATTAAACTACAGGTGGTGTGCAAGCAGTGGCACGCGGTGATCTTTTTGATTAGCCAAAAGAAGACGTCTTTGTATTTGACTTTTTATCTTAACCTCATCGATTATAGCGATTATAGCGATCAAGGCGATTATATTGCGAAAAAATCATTCGGATTGATCGATTTGAGCATTTTCACGAAAATCAAGTTCAATTCGGCCAAACATTTGCAAACACAATTCTACAAATCTTTTCCCCCAACATTGAATCTTTCGTTTTGGATGCGTCTTGTCCAATTAAATTCTCACTGAGTGATTTTCTTTTCCTGTTCTCTCTCAATTGCATCGGGACAAACTCACCACTTTGTCAATTACTTTCAACTACGATTCTTCAAGTGAATCTATAGTCAAACTGCTGACACTGATCAATTCATTCGTCTCACTTAAACGACTTGACATTGAATCTTCCTTGAATGATCAAATTTCGCTTCTTGCCCCAACATTGGCTCGTTTGGAGCAATTCTCATATTGCACTTATGAGCCTTCACTTGTTGGTCTCTTTGGTTCGAATTGCTCGCGTGTTTCGTTTGATGATTTCGTTGGAAATATCAACTTTTCTCAATGGCACTCCAACAACGCTCAATGGCTGGTCAATGTGACTCACCTCCAACTGAAGAAAGTTCGACTGGAAGTTCAACATATTGACAGTCTTATCGTGCGTGCTGTCTCGTTGCAAGTGTTGCGTCTTGATGCGACTAGATGGGTACGTTGAAATATTGATTTCTTTGTTTAACATTTTTCCTATTTCCTCACAGGGTTCTCCAATTCGAATGACTCCACAAATGATTGGCCATCTTTCCAAACTGAAGCACTTGACCGAAATTGAAATGAACCCAATTATCTTTGAGTTGCCTCAACTGGACCGTGCTCGACGCAATTTGCAATTGGCCTCACTTGTCTCATTGCGAGTCTGTACTTTGCCGATCCAAGAATTGGTTCGTATTCCTCGTATGCGTCGGGATGTAGGCAAGCTTTTACTCGCTACAGTACTCTCGGCCATTTTTCCCAATGTTGAGCACTTGAACATTGTTATCTCGGATGCTTATTTTGAATATCTACAAGGGATCTTGTGCTATTTGGATAAATTCACAAAGCTGCAAAAGCATTCGTTTAAACGATTCGAACGTTAAACACAGAAATGTATGAATCTTCATATAATTTTTTTGTATCTCTATTTTTTCACTCGTACAATTCACATTTCACAACACACTTTGTTTGTACTTTTAAATTTATAACTAAAGAATCTTAATAATACTACTAAACTTTGTCAAAGTTGGATTTCGTGTTTACTTTAAAAAAATAGAATTCGTGACCTCTTGTTTGAATCAACTCCAGATGGATTCGCTCATTGATTTTTGTGTGTGTTCCATCAATCTATAAATTTGTCATTTCAATAAATGTTTGATATTTAAATATTGATATTCTCCATCATTTTTTATGAATCAACTTATGATTTGATGTATTGATTTGTCAATTTCCAATTTGAATCTTCGATACAGCGACAGCAATCGATTCATTTCTGTTGTTTGCTAGTGCATTCAAAATTTGAATTTGAATTTCAAATTGTAAAGTTGAAAAATATCATTCAAAGTAACGTCCTCTGTGGACATGTCGTACAGTACATTTGTTGTTATTTACTCAAACTAAACACCGAAGTTTGATTTTCAGTAGCAGACTTTTACTAGTAGCTCGTGGTCTCTTTACAAGTCTAACTCAAAAACAATTTGAAACTGTAAAATGACTAGTAAATCTCAGAAAGCTCGTTCTCGTAAGAAGAAGAATCAATCCTCGAATATGTCTCTTCATCTCGATCGTAATTTGGTTCCTGATTCGTCACTACCAAATCCTCTCGATTTCGCGATTCATGAATCGTTTGCTCAACTAGATTTATCGTACGATGGACCAATCTCACGATTACCCAACGAATTGGTGCAATCTATATTGACACGAGTTGACATGCAGGAATTGATTCATTTGCGGATTGTGTGTAAGAAGTGGATGGCGGTGATCCTCTCGATCGGGCACACCAAGAAATCTTTGTATTTGACCGAATATGAAAATGATAATGAACATGAACATGATGATGATGTCAACTATCTCAAGAAACGGTCGTTCGGACAAATTGATTTGAACACTTTTACAACTATCAAACTAAAGTCTTATTCTAGTTTGAAATCCCAACTTGGCAATCTTTTCCCCAACATTGAATCTATCGCTATGGATTTGCCTTTGAGTGATATTCTCACTATTCTGCCACAATTTCCTTTGAACCGACTGACGACTTTGGCAATTCTAAAATATTTCTCTCGTGATTTTGGCTTTTCTGCAAGTACTGATGATATAAAAAACTACTGAAATTTGTCAATTTGGCCGTTTCACTCAAACGACTCGACATTCAAGTTCTAATGAATTGTTCAATGTCACTTCTTGCGCCAACATTGGCTCGATTAGAGCAATTTTCATATTCGAGTTATGAACCATCACTTTTTGGTTATTTTGGTCCGAATTGCTCACGAGTTTCTCTTGGAAGATTTGGAGAAGATTTTAATTTTGATCATACCATCAACGGTCAATGGCTGGCTAATGTGACGCACCTCGACCTAAAGAATGTCTACAAGCTCGATCGTGTAATTGAATATTTGAGTAAACATGCTGTTGGATTGCAAGTTTTGCATGTTGAAGTAGGTTATTCTGAGACCGTAAGTTTAATTTGAATAGCTTTGTTTGTAATATTAACTTTTACTAATTTTCATTCAGGCGGCAATCACTCGATTGACCCATCAAATGATTGGTCATCTCGCCAAATTGAAAAATTTAACCGAACTTTACCTGAACCGAGTCTACATTGAGTGGACTCTACTGGACATGCTTTGTCGTGATTTTCATTTGGCTCAACTTGTCTCACTGCGAACCTGTACCCTCACACGTTTGAGTGTGCTACAGTGACTGTGGCTTTCGGCGTAACGTGGACCACCCATGGCGCAGTGGCACGCGCCACTTGCCCCCTGCTGTTTTCGGCATAACCTGTTTTCGGAGTGATGAGTAAATACGATCTCAAGGCACTTGCCTCCGTCCGAATTTGTTCTTTCGGTCCGAGAGAAGAATGGCACTTTGTGTGCACGATCGTGAACGATTGATTCGCATTTTGGCGCTAATTTTACCCGTCGTTCAACAGTGGAACTATTTTTGAATTGTATATTTTCTTCTTTTTAATATTTAATTTGTATATAATTAATGATTTACAATTTATGATGCTAAATGCTCTATATTAAAGTAACTTTGTTCAATCAATTGAATACAAGCCTTTTGGTCGTTTTTCTAAACTTTTTCAATTTGCATATGAATTTGGTTGAAAGCTTTCAATTTCTATTAGTCGGCCTGAGAATTTTCCACATCAAATTGAACAACATTTTTGTGCATCGTTTTCCAAATTTGCAAAACACAAAATTTACACTTTCTAAGTCTTTATTTGAATATTGAAAATTTTACAGGCAAATGAACAAATTAATAATTTTTTTATCTGACACAATTTAAATTAATCTGTACTGTCAAGATTTGGTCACTTTGTGTATCACTACTAAGCACTTTATCATTTTTATTAACATTTAATCCAAGAAAACTTGTAAATTGAAACGTAAATGTAAATGACATTTTAAATGCAAATTGTAAATGTGTGAAAATACGATACGTCCTATGTGTACGAGACCGCGCCTGTGTGTTTTGTGTTCGGCTTGTACTTTGAGTTTGTGTTTGCTTTCTTGATTGCCTTTTTTCCCTTTCGTTTCAATCATCTCACAACCCTCGATTCTCCATTCAAATGGATCACAACCTCAAGTCTGCTATCGATGAGCCGTCAGTCAGCTCACTCACCACCTCTTTGGTTCAACTCGAAATCAATCCCCACAGCAGTACTGTTGGACCTATTAACCTTCTACCCAGCGAAATGATGCAATTGATTTTGGCCAAATTGAGACTGGACGGTAATGTGAAGAAGTTGATTCGGTTGCGATTGGTGTCCACAAGGTGGAGGGCGATTGTTGAGGACTACTGTCAAATGAAGAAATCGTTGGTTGTGGTTCAAAAGAATAAACTGTTTGATGAATCTGTTCATACTGATGCATTTATAAGGAAACTATTTGGATTTGAATACACGAAAGATTATGCATGTTTGTTGTTGGATCCTGAATTGCCCTCTGAATGTCTGAAATCTCTGTTGAGTTTATTTCCCAACATCGTAGACCTGTATACTCGTATTTTGTTCGGTAAATATTGTCAACTTTTTAAACATTTCATCACAACTAAATTCGATTATTCTTACAGAACGTACTCGAGTCTCTGATTTTGTTGTGTACATCAATTCTTTGGACTCTCTGAAGCAACTCGATCTGCATGGGTCATTTTTTGCTGTTTTAACCTCTCTATCTGGAGCATTGTCCAAATTGGAATACATTTCATTCGGTTTGCCCTACAACTTGTACGACTCTGAATCATCTTTAAAGGACGACGATCACCATCAGCTAATTTCGCATCTTGGTTCAAGTTGTGCTCGCGTCAAGTTTAATCATTATACACGATTTGTTTGTGACCAAATTCTGCAGTGGCACAACCTCAATCCGCTCTGGTTGGCCAATCTCACCCATTTACAGTTAATTTGCACTGATTGTTCAAGTGAATTAAAGTTTGTTCAAATTGTGCAAATTCTCGGCGAACACGCACCTTTGAAATTCTTTAGCTTTGAAGCTGGCTCAAAGGTATATTGTTTGAGGCATCTTATGTTTTTTATTAATCAAAATATTTTTTAAAGTTCTATGATTCTCCTCATTTGACGCCAACTGTTATTGATAATCTAGGCAAGCTGACCAACTTGGCTGAGCTTCAACTTATGAAGGTCAAAATCGATTTCCTTGAATTGAATCAACATACAGTGCCAGTTCTTACTTCCCTATCCACTGTTGTGTCTTCTAAACTGATTGTCAATCATTATCAACGGTACCGGCTCAGTGGTGATCTATGCACTCGAGTTTTGTCCGCCATTTTGCCAAATTTGGTCAATTTGGAACTTACTATTCATTCTTATCATAATCAAGAAATACTGTCGCAACATGAAATTGAGCAACATTTGGATCGCTTCCCGAAATTGCGCAAACACAAAATCGTAGTTCGTAATTGGTGATTTAAAACTTTTATCTCATATTTTAGCCTTTTGTTTGTTTTAGGGTAACTCTAGACCCCTGCTCTTTTATTATTATAATATAATTTACACTCAATGTCATTTATCTGTTTGCGATACTTTTTAACAATAAATTTGATTTATTATGAGATTTCGAATTTGTTCTTTTGTTCCGAGAGAAGCTTGGCACGATCGTGAACGATTGATTCTCGCAAAATATAAAAGAAGAATCCATTTGTGAATATCTGCTTTCAGCGCCCACTTTGCACTTTTGTCTTTTCTCGTAAAAAAGAGGAATTAATCAGAAAATGTCTAATCATCTCGACCGTAATGTGTACACTGGTTCGTTGCCACATACATTCGATGTCTCGATTGTCGAATAATTTGCTCAACTCGATTTATCATCTGATGGACCTTTTTTCTCGATTGCCTAACTTGTGGATGCGATTTTTGTCTCGATTGGAAATGAGGAGTTAATTCCTATGCAGGTGGTGTGCAAGAAGTGGCAGGCGGTGATTTATTTGGTTGGAAACAAGAACAAATCGTTATCAGTGGCAAAAAGTAACATTTGCAGTTATGATGTTAACTTTCTCAAAAAACGCTCCTTCGGTCAGATCGATTTTAACACTTTCACTCATATCAAAGTCAAAACAATTTTTGGAATGAACATTTTTCATCTCAAATTGCCAACCTCTTTCCGAACATTGAAACTATGAAGAAGACCGTACCCAATGGCACAACGTCAACGGCGAATGGCTGGCCAATGTGACTCATCTTAAGCTAACCACAGTTAGTGAGCTCGATCTTCTAATCGAGTATCTCAGTCAACATGCAGTCTCATTGCAAGTGTTGCGACTTGAAGGAAGAGTAAGTTGAATTTGGATTGTGTATTCCATTAATTGTGACCTTTTCTATTGTAGAATTACACTCGAGATGAATTCTCAAATGGTTGGTCACCTTAGCAAGCTAGAGAACTTGTACGAACTTGAACTTTCCTACATTTTGGTTGATTTGCCTCAACTGGAAGAAGCTGATCGCATGTTTCAACTTGTACCACTTGACTCCATTCGAACATTCACTCTCTCGCCTTGCAATTTTGTCGCCCTAAAGGACGGCAATCAGCTCACTTCGACACTTTGCACCATTTTTGCCTAATGTCGGGCACCTGAATTTGAGGCGCAATTTCTTCAATTTCAAACTCGAATCTTTCGAACAGTATTTGCACCGTTTCACCAAATTGCGTTCGCACTCTTTTTAGTATATTGTATATGTAACGTAGAGCCCTGCTGTAGACGTGAGTCTGCAGCTTCATCTATGCGTCACTATTTCTACCCATACATACACTTTATCTTTCTTATATTGTATCTTTGTAATCTTTTTTTTGCGCTTCACTGTTGTACTGTTACTACTTCTTTCTCATTGTAACAGAAATCATCTACGAAACCTCACGATGCACATCCTGTGGTGCAATATTTTTTGCATCTGCATTATGTAATCGAAATCTACACTTCTTTTGGATATATTCTTCTTCAAGTAGTTTATAAGGAGGTCGAAAGTGAGCGAGAAAACAATTCTTTTCTACGAAATGAAGATGCAAAGTTCCTCAGTTTAGCCGAATTCTTTCGATCATTCTTCCAAATGTCACCAAATTGACTGTCAAAAGTGAAACATACCCAGAGATTGAAATCTGTTCGATGCCCATTTGAATCGCTTTGTCCATTTGCGTTCGTTCAATGTGGAACTGGACAGTTCGATTGTGCGTTTGATGAACTAACTTGGCTTACAAATCGCAGTACAAAAAGATCTATTACCATCTTCAAGATTTAAATGTCATCGAGTGGGTTAACATATAAAAATTATCCTTATTACAGATCTTTTGTATATTGATGCTAATAAATCTTTTTCTGTTCTGAACACGACTTTGACTTCTTTTTGGTGGATTTACTTCGGTCACGGTTTGTGTACGCAACATTTTCATGATTACCTTTTCAGGTTAAAATGACTGGCAGTAAAAAGATCACACTTTGGTCATTTTTGTCTTTGTTTGGATATGTTTGTGAATGAGTTCAAGTGTGGTTTCTGGTCTACTAAAATGTGAGTTCTGCTAATCCCGAAATGTCAATGTTGGGTCTGTTTGGCATAGGCTGGGTGCGGGTTGTTGAGAAAGACAATTTTACTCATTTGGAACCTTCAAGCTATCACCAGTTTGGTACTCAAGTGAGAAAGACAACAGAATATTGCGCTTAGAAGGTTTGACCGTAAATTATGGCATATTTTCTTAAGTTTGGAATTGTTCTACATAGTACATCTTCCAAACGTCTGAAACCGGATGCTTTATTGATGGTAGTACGGAATTACTGCAATTCCCAAATGAACGTTTAATAATGTTAATATTGATTAATAATATTCACCAAAGTAGTGCCTGGTTTGCATTTGGACATTGGTGAGGACTTTTCATTTATTCGATGCTTTCTAAACGTAAAACTAAAGTTTAGGCAAAATGTGCGTCGATTTGCGATTTTGCTCAAAAATAAGATTATTTTCTTTTTTTATATGATTGATCTCAGATCAATGATCTGCTACATATTCGATAAACTTGACTTTATATGTTGAAATTGAACAGTCGTAAATGTGTAGGTTGTTTGTTTGTTGGCCAAATTTGACGAATTGCACTTAACCTTGTGTTGATTTCATCAATAAAAATGTGAGATTTGTGGTAATTGACGAATTTTAATTACATTCTCAAACCAAATATGATTTTCCTGAAACTGCCAATTTTCACTACTTTTTAGGAGGTTCGTCCTATGTGAACGGCCCCAAACTATTGTGTTATCTTGTGGCATGTGTCGGTGAGTGTCACTCGTACTCGTGTTTTGGTTGCTCTGTGGCGTGCTTTATTTTTTGCTCTTCTTGACCAAACTACGTTTGTTTGCCCGTTTTGAGTTCACCTCCGAACGCTACTTGGTAAGTTATAATATGACAAGCAAATGTATTTGTGTATGTATTTGACCATTTTGATTACAGCAATACACAACAAAATGGATTCACGTAATTCCAAGCCGAATCTCGTGGATGCCTTGGCACAACTCGAAATTGGTGGACAGTCACGACCTCGTTCCTTCAACAAATTACCAAACGAATTGTTACGAGCAATTCTGCGCCGAGTGCAGGCACACCACCTGATTCGACTCAGACTGGTGGACAACAGGTGGAGGGCACAGATCGAGGACATTTGGAAATACAAAAAGTGTTTGATGATTGGACAACGATGGGACAAGGTATATCTATCGAGTCTGTCTGCACAAATGAATGGACATCTCAAGTTGAGCACTGACTTTGTCTTCATACAACTCAAATACAATGGACGGGAATGTCAAATTCCTTTGTCTGGCCATCTTTGCACCCTTCTCCCGAAACTATTTCCAAATATAGAGCAATTCTATATCATTGAGAGTGTCAAGTATCCTTCCTCCGAATTCACCTCAATGCTCAGTCAGTGGTCGTCAACTTTGTCCACTCTGTCGCTGTTCAAGTTACCAAACCGAAATAAATTCAGCGAACTTTATGCTCAGCTCAACCAAATGACCAATCTAAAGCGACTTGATTTGGCCTATATTCTATCCATAAAAGAATTGGCTTCAACATTTGCTCGACTTGAACATTTCTCTACACGGGGTAATAATGCTATTAACGAGATTGCGCCATTCTTTGAAGAAGGACTTTGCAGTTTAGGATTAAATCACGGTAATTTTGTTAACATTCAAATGATCTCTAACTGGAAATATCGATTTGTTCGCACTCTTGTACATTTGAGTTTATCTACACTTGATTCTCAAGTATTGTCGTTCATCTGTAAACATTTTACTTCATTGCAAATGTTACGAATTGATGTTCGTGGTTGTAAGGTTTGTGCGTTTGAACATTTCTATTGGTGATATAATTTTAATTTTGATTTATAGTTCACTACCGAAATGGTTACAAGTATGGCTCGATTGACTCATTTGAGTGAGTTACGAATTGATCGCACCTATATTGACTTGGCCACTCTTGATGTTGGCAAACTGGCGCCACTGCCCAACATTCGAACCTTATCGTTGGTGGATTTTACATTTATGAATGATCGAAGCTTGCAGCGTCCTTTGCCAGCGAATTACGATGTTTCTCAGTTTAGCCGAATTCTTTCGATCATTCTGCCCAATGTCACCAAATTGGCTGTCAAAAGTGGAAGATACCCAGAGATTGGAAATCTGCTCAAGGACCATTTGAATCGCTTTGTCCATTTGCGTTCGTTCAATGTGGAACTGGACAAATCGATTGGGCGTTTGATGAACTAAGGAGGAACAAATCATCATCATCACAGTTAAAGGATATTACAATCTTCAGGATTTAAATGTTAAATTGAACACAAATCAAATTACCCCCATTACTGATCTTTTGTATATTGATGCTAATAATAAATCTTTTCTGTTCTGAACACGACTTTGACTTCTTTTTGGTAGATTACTTAACACTGGTGAATGTGTAGGTTGTTTGTTAGCCAAAATTGTTGGACAAATTGCATTTAACCTCGAGATACTTTCAAAAGTAAAAATGTATGATTTTCGGTGATTGAGTTTTAATTAGATTCTCAAACCAAATAATATTTTTTTCGGAAAACAATAATTTTCTCTTCTTTTAGGCGGTTCGTCTTATGTGAACGGCCCCAAACTAACTAAGTCTCAGGTGAATCAACTGTCGCCAGGTTAGCTTCTTGAGAATAATCACCAAACACTCGTTGGGCAGCTCGTCGATCACCTTCTTGATTTGTTTCATTCGTTGTATGGACACGTCAATTACAGCTGTGGCAACCAGAAATAGTCGGGACAAATCACCACCATCATCATCTTGGTTCACTTTTGAGTCCATTCTCGGGATGAGATATTTCGAGTTTCGAGAAGAAGAAAGAGCCATAAAACAACAGTCGCAGAAAGCAGGCGAAAATAACATGCAGCATGTTACATGCTGCTTGTGTAAACAACTGCACTAACTCAACTCGGCGATTTCTACCCAACTGTCTCCAATATATCAAATATTCAAATTTAAAATCATGATTCATAAATTTTTAATTTTTGTTTGACAAATTTGCTATACATTCGAAACATTTCATCACATTTTATACCGAAGAAAAAATATTTACGAAATTGAAAGGTTATTATTCACTTCTTTAGGGAAAAGTTGAAATTTAATTCAATTTGTAATTGCTCGGATGTATCTGACCAATAACAATTGATTGAATAAAAATATCTGTCAATTTCATTTTGACATTTTGACTCTAAATGTCAAGTACATCAAATTGTGAATAAACAGCACAGATTAGGTCAAATCAGTTGTTGTGAACTTCAATTCAAACTATTTGAATTTTAAATTGGCAAAACAGTCAAAATAGCCGAGCCTATTGTCACACTGGCACAGACAGCTGTTGTGTTTGTGTGCACGCTGTCATTTGTCTGCCACCAACCACCGAGCTGACTTCTTTCTTTCTGTTTGTTCTACTCGTCATTTGTCTCATCTCGCCTCACAATGTCAAATGAAAACGAGTTCGTTGCATCTGTGAATCGACTCGAAAGTCTAATTGACTCGAACCAGACAGACCTGAAGCGTGATGTTGAGTCACTAATCGACCGACGATTTAGTTCGTTGAAGGAAGAGGTCAACAAATTGAAGTGTGCTCAGTCTGCTCTCGATCAAATCAACAATCTGATGGCTTTGTGGGACGATCGACGCGATTTGAGTGACTTGCCTAATCGTATTCGTACCATACTCGAAGGTGTCACTGCAAACAACCAACAGTCACACGAATTGGACTCACCAGAAGTTGGTGATAATGTTACAGTTGAGTCTGAGAACAATCTAGGTGAAAATGAATTTCGTACAGAAGAACACGTGAATGGTCTCGACACAAATGTCCCTCCACCTTCGACTGTCAACGATCACAATCTCAACTCATCGACTAGTGACAACGAACAAGTGAACTATCTCTCTACTGTCGAACCAATTCCTTCTGCAGTCTACAGCAGCAAGGACGTACCTACATCAAGTTCAATCATTGACACGAACATCAAGACTGAAGGTAAGCAATTGTAGTTGTTGTTGAATGTTGACATAATTTAGTGCATTTCTGTGCATTGTCTAGATGCATCAAACAGTCAACAGTCAGTCCAAATGTGTAAACGAGTCAAGATGGAACAAGATGCACAATACATCACCGACTCGGATGGTGACGGTGGATCTGACGATTGCATTGTGAAGCAAGAAATAAAGGAGGAATTCGATGAGACTTGCCAATTGGATCCAGATAACGGACAGTCTGTTCAAATTTGGACTCAAGTCAAGACTGAAGTCAAGGAAGAGGTGGAAAGTGAAGAAGAAAATGTCATCGGACCTGAGGATGGAGAAGAACTCAATGACAACCAAAACGAATATTTACACGAATCGTCCAATGGAACGAATCAAGGTTCCGAGAATGACCAACAAGTGGACAAAGGTGATGATGGGCCAAGCCAGCCAATGACGGCCAGAACGAATCGCCAACTTCGAAACAGTCTAAAACTCGCAAACGAAGACGCACAGGCAAATCACAAGTTACCGAAAATTCTTCATTCGAGAATAGTTTGACTAGTGGCGAAGTGTCCTCTCCTGGTCCGATGACGAGCTCGAAGCGAACTCGAGTGTCTTCTTCTTTGGATCGCCGAACGAACGCTGATCAAATGAGCCCTCAATCAAAAGTTGATCTAAGTGATGGTGACGATCAAAATGGAATTGACTCGAGTGGAGAAGGAGAAAATGGCGTCGAACAAAGTGAAGACGAAGAAACGTGGTTGGACAGTGAAACAGAGTTGGGTGAAGTATATCAAGGCGGGCGTTACAAGATTGAGATCGTCAAGTTGAAGTGCACCGAGGATGGCTGTGAGGATGAGGTTGCGAGCAGAGTCGAGTTGCACGATCACTTGCGAGTTATACATCACATATCGCCTCATCGATGTTTGGCTGTTGGATGCAACGAACGGTTTGAGCAATGGTGAGTGTGATGTGGTGGTGTTGAGTTGGTTTAATTGATTTGTTTTATAGGGATGGAAATGGTTTGGGTAAACATGTTCAAGACAATCATTCGAACATCTCCACTTGGCCATGTCCTCACTGCACCAAAACATTCAGTTCTCAGTCTCGTTTGTATTATCATCTACATAACTATCACTTCGAAGGTCAATTCAAGTGTGGCTATGATGGTTGTCACTATGATCGAGTGGCCACACTTCGATCTGAAATATCGAACCATCAGCTATCAGTCCATCCCAAGACAACCATCTACACTTGTAAATTCAACAACTGTGGCAAGACATTTAACCAAAAGGGCAATTTCAACATTCACCAGCAAATGCACACTGGAGTCAAACCTTTCCGTTGTGACTGGATTGGTTGCGGCAAGTCGTTCGCCCGAAAGGATCATCTCAACAATCACCGACGAATTCACCAAAATGTGAAACCTTTCAAATGTACCTGGAACAAGTGTGACTATGCTGCAACACAACAAAGCGAAGTAATCAAACACATCCGCACTCAACATTTCGGTCTCCCTCGAAGCCAGAAGGAACAACGTCAACTCGGCATTGAAGACAACCGAAACCCCTCGTGACTATCTCCTCAACACTACAACACCAATCTAACCACAATTTCACCTTCTCTGACCGCTCACCACTTTACGTACACCACACCCCACAACATTCTCCACACAGACAACACATTCAATTTGTTTATAATATATCTCTCTATTTGGAATATTCACACTGTAACAATTAAATAAATTACTGCTGTTATTATTTGTTTGATATAATCAGTTTATATCAGGATTCTTCATGATTTATATATTGCACAGTTTGATGGTTCGCATGTTTGCCTCAAGAAATTAACAATGACAGAGAAATAAAGATTTTTAATGCTTCATTAAAGTTTTACAATTAACTACAAAGACACTAAAGACAGTGACAAATTACTCAATTTCCATTGAATTATCCATTAAATTTGTAGTATTCAATTTCTGAGCCATCAATTTGAAAACCTCATTGAACAGTTCGGGTTTGGTTTGCATCAATTCGGTCCACTTGACGGTAGAGATGATCAAGTTGGTGTTTCTGTATGATTTAATAAAATAATTAAAATCAACATATTACTTTAAAAACAACTCACCTCACAATATACTTGATTGACTCAATCTTGAGTAGTTTCGCATTGTGCATGTCAGCCATCATCAACAAACCAACAACAGAAGAAACGTGTGACTGAGTTTGATCATTCTCGAGTTGAGTACAAATCCATTGTTCACATCGACTTTTGAGGTTCTCGAGGGCGTACTAAAGTGAAATTGAAATTAAAACCAAATAAAATTACACAAACCAAAAGAGTACCTTATCTGCCGCCACCAACAACTCAGCAGCAAATGTTTCATCGACTTGTCCCGTGTAGATGTACTTGAGTAGCACTTCAAACACATGCACACACACATCTTCGATGTTCACTCGATTCTGACGGGTTTCGGACAAATCGTGTGAGAACATGGCTTCAAACACTGCCGATCGAGCTGAGAGAATATTCTTGTGAGCTTTGAGTTCTCTTTCGCCAAAACACAAAATGACGTCATGAAATGTAGAGTTTTCCAACAATTTTGCATAATCGTGCACAAGTTTGTTGTCCATTGGTGGCGGTGGTTCGTTTCCAGGACTAATGTGAAGCTAGATAATTAATAGTAAAAGTTTAAAATTCAGTTCAATATGACAATATTTCACATACCTCACAGTAGATCCTAAGTTTGCCATCAGGCAATAATTCACTTGCTTTATCCAAAATATAAGTTCGACGAATATATTCGGGGAATCCAAATTCTGAATCTTTACGATACATTCCTTTGTTTTCTAAAAAATAACAAAAATAACAATAAAAAGTAAATAGATCATTTTAAATTTACCTTTGGTGTGTACATGTTTGCCTTGAGAATTGATCAAAAAAAATTTGTACAAAATATTCATTTCAGGTAATTTGCATGATTCGAAATACATCAAAATGTTGACACCAGCAGATGCACCTGCAAATCCATTGGGACGTAAACGAAGTAATATTTGATATTCGTTTGATGGCTCAAAGTAGGGCGAATCAATGACCTGGCCTGGCTTTCTGTGACTTTGAAATTGGTCTACAGTCCAGTCGAGTTTCAGCAGAGTAGTGTTCATGTTGAACAATGCAATGAATTGTTTCGATTGAAGACACAGAGAATGGCGAACACAGGATACACGATAAATGGGTTTGATAAAGTTGAACACAGCAAATTACAAACAGAGAGCCACAACAACACGCTGACGCTCACAAAGTCAGTCAGTGTGACTGTCTGGAAAAATCAACAACAAACACATGTGGCTGACCATTCACATAAGACGTGACTCATTAAAAACAAAAGTTTCTTCTATTTGATGATTTCTTTCTATTTAGTTGATGAAATGGTGTTATTTGTAAAAATTTGAATTCTCTAACAAACAACATGTTGTACAAAATGCTTAACAAAACTTTTATATCACATATTTCTGGGGTAGATTTCTAGAGAATTTTAATTTATTTCTGGAATTTTGAAATTTCTAGGAGATAGTTACTAAATAAAATTACCCTTTTATGCATTATTGACACACTTGAGTTAGTTCAAAGAAGCTTCCAGTTCAAGTGAATTAACGCTCTCAATTTGATTTTTCAAAAGTATTGACATGGCATGGTATTAGTATAAGAGTGGATATGAAAGAATCAATTAAATTCACTCATTTGATTGAATAAATTCGAAACGTCACTTTACATTCACTAATTTAAATTGGTGGTTTTGGCTAGAAATTAGCACAAATTAGTTGTTGACTACTAAATGTTCGTCTCAGCAATCAATTACTTGATAAAAAGAACACTTTATTTTATTAAAAAATACTAGGACAACAAACTCAAACGTTCTTCGTGGAACACAACTACAAGCAAACTGAAACTCAATTACATTTGCAAAGTTTTCCGAAGCTGAAAGTTTAAAGCTTGAATGCTCGTAATAGAATGCGAACTTGGTTATGCAAAATAATTTCAAACTTTTTTCAAACTAAATAATCAATTTTATTCATTTATATTTACCCATTACTTGAAGAAATACCGATGTACGGCGTAATATTGATTTGAGAATATTATTGCAATAATACAAACAACCTATCATTAAAAAAAATAAAAGAAATAAATTAAATAAAGATGACAATATGATGAAATGACAACAAGATGAAATCTAAATAACAAAAGGAAAAAACCATTTTCAAAGTCAGCACATTTCAGAAAAACATCAGACTGTATTTTAGTGCAAATCGTTTTATATTTTCGTATAGTCATTTAATATTTAATTTTAATTTTAGAATTTAACACATTTGCACTCGTGTCTCATCTAATCTCATCTCGAACAAAATTTGAGAAGATCATGTTGTTCAAAATGTTAAAACTCTCTCAATTCAAGTTCAATGCCTTAAAATTTAATTTAATAATTAATGATTCAACTGAATCGAGGTGTAAATAAACAAATATATTATAATTATCAAAAGATTGAATGTGTGGTCTGTGTGGAGAATGTTGTGGGACATGACATTGAGGTGAGTGGGATTGAGTGGTGAGGAGTGGTGATGAGTGGTCAGTGGAGTTGTGCTCAGATTGGTCAGTTGTCGAGTTCCTTCTGAAGATAGTCACGAGGGTTGCGATTGTCCTCGATGCCTAGTTGATGCTGCTTCTTCTGGCTTGATAGGGAGATGGAAATGTTTCATGCGGATGTGTCTGATTACATCGCTTTGATTTGTTGAAGAATAGCCACACATGTCCCAGGTACAGTTGAAAGGTTTGACTCCTTGGTGAATGCGTTGATGATTGTCGAAATGAGACTTTTTGTTGAATGATTTGTCACAATTGTTGAATTGACAAGTGAACATTGGTGACTTGGGATGGACTGATTTCTGATGACTCTTGATTTCATATCGAAATGTGGCCACTCGAAAGTGACAACCATCATAGCCACACTTGAATTGACCTTCGAAGTGATACAAATATAGATGATAATACAAACAATGATGAGACTTGAATGTCTTGGTGCAGTGAGCACATGGCCAGGTGGAAATGTTCGAATGGTTGTGTCGAACATGTGAACCAAGTTCACACCTATAAAACAAATCAATTAAACCAAGTCAACACCACCACATCACACTCACCATTGCTCAAACCGTTCGAAACATCCTCGAGTCAAACATCGATGAGGAGATGTGTTATGTTCATTTCGCAAGTGATCGTGCAACTCGACTCTGTTCGAAACCTCAGTCTTACAGCCATCCTCGAAGCACTTCAACTTGAGAATCTCAATTTTGTAATGTCCCTTTTCTTCTTCGCCCAACTCGGCTTCATTGTCGTCATCTTCACTTTGTTGCAGACCTCCTCCTCCATTTTGTTCGTCCACTTCACTCAAGTCAAGTGCCACTGCAGTACTCACTTCCTGGACGGTCTCTGTGCGGTGCAAGTCTGTCTCCACTCGAGTTCGCTTCGAGTTGGTCATGGGACCATTCATGGACACTTGGCCGCTTGTCGTGGCTGTGCGTTTTCGTGTGCGACTTTGTGACTGTTTCGTAGTTGGCCATTGGTTGTGGCCGTGATTGGCTGGCTCGTTAGGCTCGTGATCAGCTTTGTCCACTTGTTGGTCAACACTTTGTTCAATCTGTGAGCTGTTGGTCAGTTGCATTTGGCAGTTGGCTGATGGAGACAGCTCAAACACAGACTGCATTGGCCTGTTGACTTGATCACGTGATACAATGTCCTTTGGCTCAGCTAAATTGGGCGGAATCACTTCATCGATTTGCATCGAGTTGTCGTCATCATCACTCACCAATTCTTTCTTCACAAAACGTAGGTCAAATCCACAATCGTCGTCATTATCATCTTCATCACATTCCTCTTTGATTTCTTGTTTTATTATTTCCTTCAAATCTTCATCATCCGATTCGGTTTTGATGTATCCAGGAACATATTCTTGTTTGATGATAATGTCATGACCCTCTTCCTCTTTTATTTCCACCTTGATTTCTTGCTTCACCTCTTCATCGTCCCATTCAGTTTTGACCGTCACCTGATTGTTTGATGTGCCTGTGCAAATATCAACAAATGTAAATAAAGTCCAATACAAACCACCTCACAGTCATACCTTGTTTTTCCAGTCCGTCATCTTCATATTCTCGTTTCATGTTATACTGCACCATCAAATCATCATATTTCCTGTGAGCCTCTTCTTCCATCTCCACCAGTTGTCCACGTAATTGGTCATTTTCACCAATCAACACTCGTTCACGGTTCTTCAGTTGAGCGATTACCTCTAATAACTCGTGATGTGATTGACAATTGGTCTGATGGTTGTCTTCAGATGCGTGACGATCCATTTTGAGTAGATGAGAACGGGTAATGTTGGGTTCGGGAGAGCAAGAAAAAGTAGAATCAGACGTGGTGAACAAATAGAAATGACAAATGAACAGACAGACACAGACAACAACACACAACTCAGCTGTGCAAAAGTAGTGTGCTACAGACCGAGTGAGAGAGAGGCATCGATTGTCACACACAGGCACAGTCAGCTGTTTTGTTTGTGTTGCACGCTGTCCTACCGAACACTGCTCTCTGTCATTTCTCCGCCACCAACCACCGAAGTGTCACCTTTCTGTCTGTTTATTCTCGTCATTTGTCTCATCTCGCCTCAAAATGTCAAATGAAAACGAGTTCGTTGCATCTGTGAATCGACTCGAAAGTCTAATTGACTCGAACCAGACAGACCTGAAGCGTGATGTTGAGTCACTAATCGACCGACGATTTAGTTCGTTGAAGGAAGAGGTCAACAAATTGAAGTGTGCTCAGTCTGCTCTCGATCAAATCAACAATCTGATGGCTTTGTGGGACGATCGACGCGATTTGAGTGACTTGCCTAATCGTATTCGTACCATACTCGAAGGTGTCACTCCAAACAACCAGACACACCATTTGGGTTCATTAGAAGTTGGTGATAATGTTACTGTTGAACAGCCAGCGAATCTAGGTGGAAATGAATTACGTACAGAAGAACACGTGAATGGTCTCGACACAAATGTCCCTCCACCTTCGACTGTCAACGATCTCAACTCATCGACTAGTGACAACGAACAAGTGAACTATCTCTCTACTGTCGAACCAATTCCTTCTGCAGTCTACAGCAGCAAGGACGTACCTACATCAAGTTCAATCATTGACACGAACATCAAGACTGAAGGTAAGCAATTGTAGTTGTTGTTGAATGTTGACATAATTTAGTGCATTTCTGTGCATTGTCTAGATGCATCAAACAGTCAACAGTCAGTCCAAATGTGTAAACGAGTCAAGATGGAACAAGATGCACAAAACATCACCGACTCGGATTGTGATCGCGGATCTGACGATTGCATTATGAAGCAAGAAATTAAGGAAGAATTCGATGAGACTTGGCAATTGGATCCCGATAACGGTCAGTCTGTTCAAATTTGGACTCAAGTCAAGACTGAAGTCAAGGAAGAGGTTGAAAGTGAAGAAGAAACTGATATCGGACCTGAGGATGACGCAGAACTCAATGACAACCAAAACGAATATTTACACGAGTCGTCCAATGAAACGAATCAAGGTTCCGTTAATGACCAACAAGTGGACAAAGGTGATCACGAACCTAACGAGCCAGCCAATGACTGCCAGAACGAATCGCCAACTTTGAAACAGTCTAAAACTCGCAAACGAAAACGCCCAGGCAAATCACTCGCTACAGGAAATTCTTCATTCGAGAATAGTTTGACTACCGGCGAAGTGTCCTCTCCTGGTCCGATGACTATGCCGAAGCGAACTCGAGTGTCTTCTTTGGATCGCCGAACGAACGCTGATCAAATGAGCACTCAATCAAGAGTTGATATAAGTGATGGTGACGATCCAAGTGGAAATGGAGAAGGAGAAAATGGGGACGGACAAAGTGAAGACGGAGAATCGTGGTTGGACAGTGAGACCGAGTTGGGCGATGATGAAGATGAAGGTGGACATTACAAGATTAGGACTATAAAGTTGAAATGCACCGAGGATGGCTGCAATGATGAGGTTTCGAACAGAGTCGAGTTGCACGATCACTTCCGAGTTATACATCACATATCTCCTTATCGATGTTTGGCTGAAGGATGCAACCAACGGTTTGAGCAATGGTGAGTGTGATGTGGTGGTGTTGACTTGGTTTAATTGATTTGTTTTATAGGGACGGTCAAGGTTTAGCTGCTCATGTCCGGGACAACCATTCGAACATCTCCACCTGGCAATGTCCTCACTGCACCAAGACATTCAATTCTCAGTCTCTTTTGTTTCATCATCTTCATTACTATCACTTCGAAGGTAAATTCAAGTGTGGCTTTGATGGTTGTCACTATGATCGAGTGGCTACAATTCGATCGGAAATAAAGAGTCACCAGAAATCAGTCCATCCCAAGCCAAGTTCAACCATCTACACTTGCCAATTCAACCATTGTGGCAAGTCATTTAACCACGTGGGCCATTTCAATCGTCACCAACAAAGTCACACTGGAGTCAAACCTTTCCGTTGTGGCTGGATTGGTTGTGACAAGTCATACACCCAAAAAGTTAATCTCGACATTCATCAACGAATTCATCAAAAGGTCAAACCTTTCAAATGTACCTGGAACAAGTGTGACTATGCTTCAACACAGCAATGCGATGTAATCAAACACATCCGCACCAAACATTTCGGTCTCCCTAAAAGCCAGAAGGAACAACGTCAACTCGGCATTGAAGACAATCGCAACCCTCGTGACTATCTCCTCAACACTACAACACCAATCTAACCACAATTCCTCATTCTCTGACCGCTCACCATTTTACGTACACCACACCCAACAACATTCTCCACACAGACCACACATTCAATTTGTTGATAATATATCTCACTATTTGGAATATTCATATATGTAACAATTAAATGAATTACTGCTTTTATTATTTGTTTGATATAATCGATTCAACCTCTACAATCTTCATGACTGTCTTCATGATTTATATATTGCACATTTTGATGGTTCGCATGTTTGCCTCGTGTCTATGGGATGTAGTTGGTCAAGAGGAAAAAGTGATTCTCGGATATCTTCATGACTGTCTTCATGATTGATGATCTAATTTTGATTCCAATCTCAAACGATCGAGTTCCGACACTAATTGATGGTCTAATTTTGATTCCAATCTCAAACGATCGAGTTCCGACACTAATTGATGGTCTAATTTTTGATTCAAATCTCAAACTATCGAGTTCCGACACTAATTGATGGTCTAATTTTGATTCCAATCTCAAACGATCGAGTTCCGACACTAATTGATGGTCTAATTTTGATTCCAATCTCAAACGATCGAGTTCCGACACTAATTGATGGTCTAATTTTGATTCCAATCTCAAACGATCGAGTTCCGACACTAATTGATGGTCTAATTTTGATTCCAATCTCAAACGATCGAGTTCCGACACTAATTGATGGTCTAATTTTGATTCCAATCTCAAACGATCGAGTTCCGACACTAATTGATGGTCTAATTTTGATTCCAATCCTAAACGATCGAGTTCCGACACTAATTGATGGTCTAATTTTGATTCCAATCCCAAACGATCGAGTTCCGACACTAATTGATGGTCTAATTTTGATTCCAATCCTAAACGATCGAGTTCCGACACTAATTGATGGTCTAATTTTGATTCCAATCCTAAACGATCGAGTTCCGACACTAATTGATGGTCTAATTTTGATTCCAATCTCAAACGATCGAGTTCCGACACTAATTGATGGTCTAATTTTGATTCCAATCTTAAACGATCGAGTTCCGACACTAATTGATGGTCTAATTTTGATTCCAATCTCAAACGATCGAGTTCCGACACTAATTGATGGTCTAATTTTGATTCCAATCTCAAACGATCGAGTTCCGACACTAATTGATGGTCTAATTTTGATTCCAATCTCAAACGATCGAGTTCCGACACTAATTGATGGTCTAATTTTGATTCCAATCCTAAACGATCGAGTTCCGACACTAATTGATGGTCTAATTTTGATTCCAATCTCAAACGATCGAGTTCCGACACTAATTGATGGTCTAATTTTTGATTCCAAATCTCAAACGATCGAGTTCCGACACTAATTGATGGTCTAATTTTGATTCCATTCTTAAACGATCGAGTTCCGACACTAATTGATGGTCTAATTTTGATTCCAATCTCAAACGATCGAGTTCCGACACTATTTGATGGTCTAATTTTGATTCCAATCTCAAACGATCGAGTTCCGACACTAATTGATGGTTTAATTTTGATTCCAATCTCAAACGATCGAGTTCCGACACTAATTGATGGTCTAATTTTGATTCCATTCTCAAACGATCGAGTTCCGACACTAATTGATGGTCTAATTTTGATTCCATTCTCAAACGATCGAGTTTCGACACTAATTGATGGTCTAATTTTGATTCCAATCCCAAACGATCGAGTTCCGACACTAATTGATGGTCTAATTTTGATTCCAATCTCAAACGATCGAGTTCCGACACTAATTGATGGTCTAATTTTGATTCCAATCTCAAACGATCGAGTTTCGACACTAATTGATGGTCTAATTTTGATTCCAATCTCAAACGATCGAGTTCCGACACTAATTGATGGTCTAATTTTGATTCAAATCTCAAACGATCGAGTTCCGACACTAATTGATGGTCTAATTTTGATTCCAATCTCAAACGATCGAGTTCCAACACTAATTGATGGTCTAATTTTGATTCCATTCTTAAACGATCGAGTTCCGACACTAATTGATGGTCTAATTTTGATTCCAATCTCAAACGATCGAGTTCCGACACTAATTGATGGTCTAATTTTGATTCCAAACTCAATCGATCGAGTTCCGACACTAATTGATGGTCTAATTTTGATTCCATTCTTAAACGATCGAGTTCCGACACTAATTGATGGTCTAATTTTGATTCCAATCTCAAACGATCGAGTTCCGACACTAATTGATGGTCTAATTTTGATTCCAAACTCAATCGATCGAGTTTCGACACTAATTGATGGTCTAATTTTGATTCCAATCTCAAACGATCGAGTTCCGACACTAATTGATGGTCTAATTTTGATTCCAATCTCAAACGATCGAGTTCCGACACTAATTGATGGTCTAATTTTGGTTCCAATCTCAAACGATCGAGTTCCGACACTAATTGATGGTCTAATTTTGATTCCAATCTCAAACGATCGAGTTCCGACACTAATTGATGGTCTAATTTTGATTCCAATCTCAAACGATCGAGTTCCGACACTAATTGATGGTCTAATTTCCTGCTTATTAATTCTCAAATTGATGGATTGTCCTTTTAAACCCTTTTAAAATTGATGGCATGTAAAGGGTAAATGCAATGCAAAAAAGGTAAGTGAGAATATTTTCATTATGTTAATAATGAATTAATAATCGCAACATATGTGCCAGTGCCAATATCAACAATTGCTGTTTTTCGTTATTTCTTGGTTAATCATGATTTTTTACAGATGTCTGAAATTGAATTTTCTGGATTTGGTTTTGGTTTTTTCGGTGGAATCTAAAAAGGTAGGACAGGACGTCGCCGACATATGTGGAGGGACCCCATGTATTTCAATGGGAAAATTTCCTTGTACGTTTGGATCTTTTCCCCCGAAACCAGTTTACCGATATTTGCCAACGATATTTTAAATTAAATATAAATGTATGATCTTGAGAAATAATTTTCTAAATTTGAGTTTGGTTAAGAAAATCTATAATCAAATGTAAAAATAACACTGTTTTCGGCCATTTGAGATAATATCATTTTAAATAGATAGAATTGGGAAATATAAACTCCTTGTATTATTAGTCAATAATTTTTCTAGCAATAAAAACAAAATTTAATGAAAGTTTAAAGTGGTTTAATTGCTCAACAGTAAATAAATATAAAAATAGTCGTGCAACTCATATAGCGAGAAAGCTGAATCGCTTCTTGAGTGGTCGATCATTGGGCAGTGAGATGATGTACTTGCGAAATTAGAGCAGCAGCACCGAGGCCAGCAATGCCCAGCATCATAATAGCGCCCACAAAGGTGAAGATGCTCGGAATTTGGTGGAAAAACATAATTTGAAATATGAATGCAAAGAAGGCCTGTTGGTAAAAAGGCGCAATTTAGTAAAATCGTAAATCTAAAGTCAAATTTATCTCACCACCGAAACCACGCCGGTGCCTTCGATTTGAGTTGCCATAGTTTGAAACATATGTCAGTTCAGTACACTATTTCTACATTTTCTACACAAGCAATAGATGGAATTCGAAATGTTTAGTAATGCAACTACATATAAACATAACAGAAATAGAAAGACAGTCAGTGTGAGTTGAGGATTAATCTTGAATTTTGATTTTGATTTTATGTCATGACATTGAACTGAACTGATCTATTTCTTTGATTTGTGAATTATTTTATTAAATCTGATCTGTTTTATCTGTCGCCTTGATTCTCTGTGCTTCGACCTGAAACATATTAGCGTAATATGAAATGATGGCCAAGACGGCGAGCATATAGCCACTGTAGCCGGTAGAGGGCAGTTTAAAGTCGTAGAACAAATAGTTGATGATCGTAATTTCCACCACGGAAATGAGCGAAAAGTTGAATAGAATTACAGAGGGATGGGTGTTGCGCAACTGGCAAAATAGGTAAGGAATAATTGATTTAGATTAGGTCCATTTGAAAGCCTCACCTTTCCCTCCATGATGTACAAGAAGGAGCCAAAGAGCATTGCGCCCAACGAGAAGGACACACCAATCAAGTATTTATGTGTGGAAGATTTTTCATCTTCGGATTCGGTGGTTCCAGAATAAGAATTAGTACTAGAAGTCATGGTACTAGTGTTGGTGATGAATTCTCCTGATGGAATCACGGTAGTCGTGGTGGTACTGTTGGCCAGACTTTTGCCTGCCCATCCACCAATGTTCGACGCCAGTAGAATGCCCCCAATTGAGAGCGCCAGTGCCAGCACATGGTAACGGCCAAATTCTTCGCCCAAGAATATTCGTGCCAGAATGAACACACAGACGGGTATGGCCAACATGATAATGGTCGCCTCCGTGAGGCTAATGTAGTTGAGGGCATTGTAGTGCAGGAATAGGCCCGTGGCACTGCAAATGCCACGGATTAGGATCCACAGGCGCCACCACCAGTTGGGCGGGCCAAAGCAGGGCTCCCGCGACTCTTGTACCACTGGGTAGGCGAGTAACATAATTCCTGAAAGAAAATAATGTCCCCAAAATTATAATTATAGTCGAGTGCGTGCGAAAACATAACCTCTAACCTTACCTAAACCTAATCCATAACACGCCCACCTAATCCCTAACTTACCTAAAGCTAAACCTAATCCACAATACGCCTACCTAATCCCTAACTTACCTAAACCTTATCCTTAACCGGCCCACCTAACCTTTAACTTACTTAAACCTAATCACTAACAGGCCCATAACTTCTAACCTACCTAAACCTAATCCATAACACGCCCACCTAACTCTAACCTACCTAAACCTAAGCCTAATCACTAACACACAACCTAACTTATCTAAACCTAATCCCTTAAGAAAGGATATTCACACTTACCGACATAACGGAACAAAGCCTTCTCAGAGAACGTAATGTCAGTGAGGCACTTCACCACAACACACGAAATTGAGAAGCACAGCGAAGCGAGTAGAGCCAAACTGACGCCGGCAAAGATTTTCTTCAAATCGGTCTCTTTCTTTGGTTTGGTCAATGCGCTTGAGGGTGCTGATGATGATGAAACATCGACGATAGTCCTCGAAGTGTCGGCCATTTCGGAGGTAGAAATCTCGAGCTTTGGCATCTTCTTGTCCGCTTCAGGCAGCTTGTCCATATTAGGCGAGTAGAAATTGAAGGTCTTGTAAGGCTAATGTCGTTCTATAACTTTTCATAACTTAACCTAACTGCAAACTCATAAGTACAAACTAATTTTTTCGAAATCCAAATAATTTCGAATTCAAATCTCGAATGAAGTGTGTGTACGTAAGTTTCAGTTTGAGAAAACAAATCGAAAACATTTTACACTGAAAAAGTGTTGACTAAATAATAAACTTTAAATTGATCACCAAAATTAATTAAAGTTAATTAAATTAATTTGCCATTAAAAAAATTATTAAAACCATTTGAAAAACTAAATTCAATATTAATCTCAACCTTATAATGTTATAACACAAAAAATATTTGCTCATTTTATTGCCATTTTTTAAGTAAATTTTTAAAATGTCCGATAAATGTTTTTATTTTAGAAATTTTTGGCAATTTTTGGTACAAACGTGTGTTGATAAATTAGTAGAATTAAACATTTGAAAATATTAGCAAAACCATTCCCCATTTTTGAATTGCGAAACCAATTAACTCAATTTGGCGCAATGCGCATTCGTTTTTCTATATATATTTTAAAGTTCGAGCATATTCCATAGATTCTGGACGAGTCCAACTAGATGTAGGGGTATAAGATACCTGAATGATGAGGTGAGTGAGTGAGAGTCAGAATTGTGTTTGTCCAACGGTTGCACTCGAACCAGATTCAGTTGGATTCTGTGTGCGTTCCAGAACAGACACGCACACAATCCAACTAGTTAGGTAGATTTTTTAGTTAATTTTGAAATTTTAGTTTCGAAATTACTTTTCGAATTACTAAAAGATGTAATGATACGGATACTTGTCTTTTTTCAAGTTTTGCGTTTATAACATTTTTATATTGCAAATTACATTTGTAACATAGAAATGAAACAAACGCAAAACTAGAATTTGACAATTATCTTGATTGAATCATGTTTTGGTAACTTAACATAACTTCAATTTTGTTTATTACTATTTCATAAAATGGCTTAATTGTAATTTTGCCTAATTTTCGTTTCTTAATTTACATTACACCGATTACAGACACAAAATAAAATATATAAAATGTTTACACATTTTATGTTGTCACTGAATGCAATGTCAATTGGGATTTTTGTTTTGCTTTTGAATTAAAATTGTAATTGTTTTTGTAATATAAATGATTTTGAATAAAATGATTTGGATAATAAAATATTTTGTCTTACTTATTGATTAGTTGTTGTTGTTTATTCGGTTAATCTTGATTTTTTACAAAGGTGATTGTAATGTTACTTTTATGGGAACTTTTTGCGTAATTGGACTCGAAACTAACAAGTCTTTTGGTGAACCTTGGGCGTGTTACAAAGCGCAAAGGAATTTAAACGTTTTATTTTGTATCAAAGTCAGTGTGTGTGTGTCAATCTTGTTCAAATTGGTTTTAACTGAAAACTTTGCCATTTACAGTTTGTATCACAATCTCTTTGATTTGAGTAAAATAGTAAAATCCAACCATCTTGAATTGACCGGTGAATCACCAATTGGCTCAACTTGTGATTGTGTATGCGCTTTTCCATAAAATCTAAGTCACTTGCCTTGTTCGAGCATGTTCCATATAGACTAGACGAGTCCAACTAGATGTAGGGGTGGAATGATGGTGTGAGTGAGTGAGTGAGAGAGCCAGAATTGGCTTTGTCCAACAGTCGAACTCGAACAAGCTTCAGTTGGATTCTGTGTGTGTTCCAGTACAGACGCACACAATCCAACTTTTTAGTTAGGATTAGAATTTTGGATTAGTTTTGAAGCATGTTATGATACGGATAAATAGTGTGATAAAAATCACGCCAAGCATCCTTGAAATGATACAAAGCAACAAATATAGTCACTTGTTTCATGGATATGATGCTAGGCGTGATTTATATCACGCCAATTATCTTGATCGTGGTCATGTTTCAGTAGTATTTCGTTTCAATTATTCAAAAAAACTTTATTAGATCCAAATTTTGCTGTTTCTTTATTTATATTTTTGCATCGATTACAGCAATAAAATGTATAAAATGTTTATGCATTTTGTGTTGTCAATTCAATGTCAATTGGAATTTTTCTCTCTGTTCCGAATTCTTTATTAAAATTGTAATTGTTTTTGTATTAATTATTGATTATTTTGAATAAAATAATGTTTTGTTTTGCTAATTGTTGTTTGTTGTTTATTTGATGGGGTTGGATGAATTTTTTGTGTGACTTTCACTAGTGACTTGCAAGCTTGCTGCAATCACACAAACCATTCGGTACATTTGAGACAGAATTTCAGAACGTCGCAAAACTTGAAGCGAAGTCGTTTGATGGACATTGGTTGGTGACAGAGTTAACAAAGTGCAAGGGAATTGGTACGTTTGTGACCTATGCAAAAAATGTGTAAGTATCGTAATTGACAATGTTGACTGCATGGCTTACTTTTGGAAGTTTTGGCTATTGAAGAAGATGAATGTAGAGTAAATGGTTGGGAATTATGGTAAATGTTTTTGTATCGAATTAATCAATTGCATTACATTCTCCTCCTCAAATTGGTTTCTTGATTTGCTCATCATTTGGTCTATCACCATACAACCCTCGATGTACTTCATTTCTGCTTCACTCATAAGTTGTGGAGGTGAGAGTGTGGCAGAGCTAATTGAAGACTAAAGAATTAATGTGTTTGGTAGTGCGATACTCGATAATGTTGACAACATCGATGACATAAAAGTCAAATGGCACATTTTCAAAGTCGAGCACACAACCAACTACTTTGACTAGATGAAGACGATGAGAGAATGTGCATGGAAATGGGGTGACATTGACGGTTGTGAATAATTTCAAAAAATATTAACAATTTCAAAAACAATTGAATGTTTGTCATAGCCAATTTCACCAAAAAATATCAATTTTGCATCATCCCAATCTCTCTAGTTAACTACAACAATTGTCACACAAATCGCTTCATAAAAATGTACATTCGATTTGACATTAGATACAGAACGTTCCGGAGAAGCAAAATCATCATCACATCTAGACTCGAATCAATCACAGGACAGTTTGACCCGGGGTATCTCTTCTTACACTTCATGACATTATCCTTGTCACACCTTTCAAAATGGGGTTTCAATTAATTCATATAATTTTTTGTTAGACATTTTTTCGCTTAAATTGTTGAGTAATTTGACTTTTGGAATTTAATCCAGAAAATGGCTAAAATTCTTGTTATTGCAATATTGTTTTAAAATAAAATAATTTTTTGGAATTCAATAAATTATTTGAAATATTTTTAGTTTGTGTCAAATTGAGTGTGTGTGTCAATCTGGTTCAAATTGGTTTCAACTGAATCATTTGCAACTTGTCACTTTGTCTCATAATCTCTTTGATTTGAAAGTAACAAAATTCGAACATTTTACTTTGACTGGTGAATCATCAATTGGCTCAATCTTGTGATTGCGCATGCGATTTTCCATATCTAAGTGCTCCCCTGCTGGTGAATATTCGATAGATTAGACGAGTCTATCTAGATGTAGGGGTGGAATGATGGTGTGAGTGAGTGAGAGACAGAATTGGGCTTGTCCAACGCTTGAACTCGAACCAGTTGGATTCTGTGTGTGTTCCAGTACAGACACACAATCCAACTTTTAGTTAGAAATCTTGAGTAGTTTAGAAATTAGATTACATGTTGTGATTCGGATAAAAGATAAAGGCTTAAGAGTTGCATCCAATGCAATGCAATGCAATTTTGGAATTTTTCTGTGTTCCGAATTCTTTAATAAAATTGTAATTGTTTTTGTATAAATTATTAATGATTTTGAATAAAATGATGTTTTGTTTTGCAAATTGATTGTGTTGTTTATTTGGTTAATCTTGATTTTTTTACAGAGGTAATTGGAAGATTAATTTATGGATTTGGTTTGTATGGAATGTCAATTTTTTGTGGAATCTGGTTACTCATGAGTTTGAAATGCATTTGATTGACAGTTGTGGTATATTTGGAATATCTAACAAATGTTTTGGTAAATGTTTGATTAAATAATTTTTCATTTGAATAATATATTTTACTAACCAAATTGGTTAACAAAAGAATTTCAGGTATGGTTTTCATTAAATTTAATATATTTCTGTAAAATCGAAGATTTCGACTATAGATTTTTTATTTTCTATATATTTAGAGTTGCGCTTGTAAATTAATAAAACATGCAAACACACCTAACGCTTCTAAATTGATAAAACAAGAAAATTTAACGAGTAATTCATTTTCCAGTAAATAATAAAAAATCGTGCCCCAGGTGTAACTGCAATAATTGTTGCATATGTGTTGCTTATAATGAGTATGTATTGGTACTTAGATAAATTAGTGAACAAATCGATTGACAGTTCTTTCCACATTTGCAGTTGTAAGCATTGGGCCGGTTTGTTTATTATACGTGATCGAACAATTAGAAAACAAATCCAATAAATGCATATAACCCAATATGCTACTATTTCGAACCAACGATTCTTGTTATATCTTTTTTGGTTCATGAAATGGTTTCTGAAATGTAATCAATGATATTTATTTTCTGTCATGGGAGACGTCACCAAAAACATTATATTTGATAATTAATGCTATTGATAATGGTATTGACCTGACAACAAATCATTGATTAAACGATAACTGAAGAATCACACAAAATGAATGAATAATACTTTTTTACGTCTAGTTTAAGTGCAAATTAGTTCTTTGAAACTGACAGTTTGGCTTATTCAAGGAATCACGTTCATAAATTGTTATCTCACTTTGACGGAATTTACACCTGGGGCACGATTTTTTATTATTTACTGGAAAATGAATTACTCGTTAAATTTTCTTGTTTTATCAATTTAGAAGCGTTAGGTGTGTTTGCATGTTTTATTAATTTACAAGCGCAACTCTAAATATATAGAAAATAAAAAATCTATAGTCGAAATCTTCGATTTTACAGAAATATATTGCATCGATTTTCAATACGTGTTATGATCATGTTACCAAGGCAAGTCCAAAACACATTGGAAAGCTACAAGGCACGATTCCTTTTGGCAATTCCTCACAGAACACAATACGGCACCATTCCAGTTGAAATTCAATCCAAAGGACGATTCCATTCTCCATTTGCTCACAAGACCCAATATAACTACATGATCATGATGATCATAACTATTACTAGTTAGTTGTAGACAAAGCCTAACATAGAGGAAAACAATATTTGTTATATTAGCAAATAGATTGTCCAGAAAACTTACGAAATAACATCCACGGATATATAACAATGTAGCACCGTTAGCATCTTGTTCGTTTTTGCATAATCGATTTACCACCGTGTAAAACTTTAGGAAGTAGACCATCACTTCAGTTTGTTAATCTTCTTCTTTGCTTATTTAAGTCTAAGGCTCCTTTCGAAATGTAATTCTTATTAACTTTTTGAATGTTGGCGGTATCAATTATAGAAGGTTGAGCCAGAGTTTGCTTCATGCTAGTGTACACCACTCGTGGTCAACTTGTTTAGCTTCAATCACATGTGGTTTGTTATTGAATTGAACACGAGCCACATTGAGCATTGAGGTCGTATCCACGTTTACATCTGGCAATGGTGGTTGACGATTTTCAAATGCCACGGGATTGTTCAGGTTCGATGGTTGATGGTTTTTATTCTTCAGGTTCTTCTAGTAGGACAATCTGATTACTTGTATAAGGGTATATAATCAATTCCATGTTGTCACTTTTCGGTTTAGTATCTGATTATTGAGTTGACTGGTGGAGAGATCGATTGAGTTGATTAGAAGTTGGAGTTACAGGTAGAAATTGAGAGCTCAAACTCGCAACGCGACGTTACAGCTCATCCTGCACAAAGTACTGTAACGGCAAAGTACAGTGAAGATGGTTCTTCACGCTGCCTTCCCGATGCTGATCTAGTCATTTACAGAGATGTATTCGGGACAGAATGCGGCATTGGTTCTGTTTTTGTCGTCTATCAAAATGGCCTAGAATTAAACAATGAAATGTTCAATCTTCCGTCATATTGCAGGCGGAAAAGGAGGGCGATGCTTCACGAAGCAGGAGATTTGTTGCGTACGAGTTGTGGCAAGTGGTTTTTATATTGCTAATGGTGGGGCAATGCCAATTTTATTCCATTTCCAATTGCATTCGTTTTTCATTCCAATGCAGAAATGCAAACCAAAGATTGATTCTATTAGATATAAGATATATAAATGCTCAGTGAGGCTCACATGACATAATATGCTTCGCTTCCAGTACAGAAATTCAAAACCAAAACACCAATTTGTATACAAAAGAAAACCTAACCTAATTTTAGCACGTTGTTGACAAAACAATGTGTTTATGCAGCATCGAGCAGTAAACAAGACCGTCCACAAATGACGTTTGTTTACACTCAAAATACGCATTTATCAACAAATAAGACAAACACACACGAGCACAGTAACGTATTCAGAAGTTTAACACACAAACATGCGCGAAATTGATTTCACGTGTGATTTTTGGTTTTCTGCGCATTTGGTCATAAAAATGGGCATTTCACATAGTACATGTGATTGCGTCACTAACTTCTACAATTCAAGTGCTCCTCCTTGCTGGTGGGCAAAAGACACACCTCCTCCACTTCCACAATGACGTCCCCGAAAGGCTTAAAATGTACCAAATTTTTAGGTGTCGTGGCGCCCAATGGGAAAAATACATTAAAAAGCGTTAGTTCCCGAGCGAAAATAACTAAAAATCTATACACTGCGCGACACTCAAGTTGCCGATTTGCGGTGGCGCGCGTTGTGCTTGAAATTTTTGCTAAACTTTTGACTTCTATAATTCCATTATTATTTGATCAATTTTAATGAATATTTTTTTATTTATCTTCTAACTAGTAATTAGTAAAACTAATGTAAAAAATTGATGTATTACTCAGACAATTAATTAATATAAAATCATTTCTTTAAAAAGTCTAAATTTTCAAAAATATTATTTCGTTTTTAAATTTTCGATTACGTCCTATCAGAAAGGTCTTTTGTTTTGATTTTTTGTTTATAAATCACGCACATTGAACTGTTGTGTTTGTCTTTATTCAATATCTAACTAAATTATTTCGCTTTGGCAAATTTTCATCGTCTCAAATAACAAGCTTGTAACGAGTTCATTTGAGATCAAATGCTAAGATCTCAGCAATGATGATATTTTGGTAAGAGATCATTTGGAACTAACTCCAGCGCTAAATCAAAGATAACTATGCCAGAATAAATTGCCAAACGTGTCAAAATGAGTGTTCCAACTGTGGCACGGATTGAAATGAATCCTGCAAAGTTACTCAATCAAACGAAACGCGGCGAAACCAAACTAACTGACACTGTAATCGTAGATTGAAATGATTTATACTCTTCATATACTACTCATAAAGGTATGACAATATCCTCCACCAATTTCTATTACCATTTGCCCTTCTTTTCTAGTGTTAATTATGTAATATTATTCGATTGAATCTTTCTTCTTTTAAACCTTGTTATTTTTGTTATTTGTATTTTGACTAAGTAAAATCGATTAAAGATGAAATATTTCTTCAAATTATGCACTGGCCAATTAAATAGAAATGTCATTGTATCAATAAGTTAAAATAAAAACAAAATTGATCTAGTAATTATTAAATTATGGAAGTCAAAAGTTAAGCAAAAATTTCAAGCACAACGCGCGCCACCGCAAATCGGCAACTTGAGTGTCGCGCAGTGTAGTGAAGACAATACTGAAGTAAGAAATGTGATTCCATCGAAAATATTCAAACATAATCTTGTGAATATTGAACAAACAAACTCTAATGATGCTTCGTATATTTTGAAACAATCAATAGGCGATAAATTGAGAAATGCGAGAAAATTAGTGTCTTATTTTCGTAGTAGTGTTGTACGAAATGGTGTACTGCAGAAATACGTGAAACAACAACTTGGACACGAATTGAAACTCAGTGAAATAAGAAAACAAACTTTGCAAAAACAAGCGACAGCGAACAATGTAAATTAATGTACTTTTAACTTGATAATAAATTTTGTTTTAAATTTGACTTTTATATAATCAATTACCCGAAATTACCCGGGTAATAGAACCGAATTATTACTCGTACTCGAGTAATGCAATTTGACGGGTAATTGGAAACACTACATCAAACTACTTCTACTCATCAATTTGTGCGTCTCACTCAAACGACTCGACATTCGAACTCAAACCTATTCTCAAATGTCACTTCTATCGCCAACATTGGCTCGACTGGAACAATTTTTCTATTCAGGTTTTGACCTTTCGCTTGTTCGGTACTTTGGTCCGAATTGCACCCGAGTTTCTCTTAATATTTACTGTGAAGGTGACCCCACTCAATGGCACATCATCAACGGTCGATGGCTGGCCAATGTGACTCATCTAGAGCTAACGATGGTTAGTGAGCTCGATCGTCTAATCGAGTATTTCAGCCAAATTACGTTCGCACTCTTTTAATTAAAAGTCACATTATATTATCTATAGCATTGTTTGTGAACAGCGATTAGACTACTTCACAGCATTTGTCACATATCAACACTCGATCTCTTGCTACCTTCAATGTCATTTAAATTTATTAAAAGCATTAAAAGCAACACGAGCCTGTGTTGTCTGTTGAGTTGTTTTGTGTATTTTGTATTTTCGTCACAACAGTCACTTTTGTTATTCTTTATTAAAGAGCATTACCCAAAATGATATGTTTTCCGCCTATTTTGAAACAACTCGTTTTCCATTAAAATTACTATTATTCGAGAGAGTATGGTCCACTAATACTATATATATGGGAAACTAAGTAGCATTGTATACTGTTCCAGAATTATTCCAAAATGAAAACTTGAAATTGACGTGTAGCTATACGCGAGTTATTTTTGCTTTTTGAGGTAAATTAAGGTTTTGTTTTATGATATAGTGGATAAATAATTTCCAATATTGTTTAACGTTGTCCAAAATGTAAGTTTTGAACGTTTCAAGGTAAACCGGAAGTGTTGAAATTTTTGTTCCAAATTTTTTGGAACCTACTTCCGGATTTATTTAAAATTCAAACTATTTTTATTAAAGAGTTATTTTTAGCCAAAATTGAGTGTTTTTATAAAGTTTTACCAAACAATTTAATTGTCAAATAATTTCACTAAAATATTTGTAAAAATAACTCGCGTATAGCTACACGTCAATTTCAAGTTTTAATTTTGGAATAATTCTGGAACAGTATACAATGCTACTTAGTTTCCCATATATATAGTATTAGTGGACCATACTCTCTCCAATAATAGGTAATTTAAAAGAAATCGAGTTGTTTCAAAAATAGGCAGAATTGGGTAATCCTCTTTATTTGAAATTGACATTTCTTTTATTTCCTCATTTCAAATTTGTACTATTCGATTATATGAAACAGCAATCGTTGTCATTTGACTCAATTTCTTAGTCTTGTTGTCTTTCACAACATTTAAAAGTTGATCATTTTCACGTTCACCAATTGCTTTGACCTTTTCTATTCTGTAGTATTTCACTTGAGTGACTCCTCAACTGATTGGTCTAACTTGCCAAGCAGAAACATTTGACTGAAATTGACCTGAACCGAATCTGCTTTGAGTTGTCTCAACTTGACGCAACTTGCAATTGGCTCGGCTTGTTTCACTGCGAACCTGTACTTTGTCGATAGTAGAATTGACTCATTTCACTAATTTCGAAATGAACAAGACAGACAGTATTCGCTTTTGTGTACTCGACCTTAATGTCCAACGCTTAAACATTGAAGCTTTGTATTTCTTTGTATCTTGTCAGGAAGAAGTCGAGCCCTATTTGGATCGTCTAACTAAATTACAAATACATTCTTTCAGTCTTTTTTTATGAATTTAGATATGTCACATTCACCTTTATCAATGTCACAATTTTTGTAATATTAAAGTAAAGTAAAGTAATCCTTTGTTTGTATTGAATGTATAATACCACTCTGAATTGAATCGGTTAAAAAAAGCAGTCGATTTAATTCTGTCATTTCAATTATTTTTCCAATGCCGAGAGCACCTGAAGGTTATGTTCAATTTCATTAATTTCCAATTCGAAGTTATGCTATAATTTGGAACTTTTGCCTAATATTTGAAAACTATTTAATAAATAAGTTTTAACATTATGAAATGATTCACTTTTAATAAATCAATTACAAATTAAAAATAATCAAAGTAACGTCCATTGTGAACGCGTTGCGCTATACAGCCTGTGAGTCACTCAACTTGAGTGTTTGTGTGTGTACAAAAGCAGACTGCTTTCTTGTAAACACGCCAGAGAGTGAATTTTGTGTAGCTCTCATTTTGTCCTTTTGCAAAGCACAACTCAGTCCAATTTGACTGTGAAATGGCACGTAAATCACAGAAAGCTCGTGCTCGTAAGAAGAATCGATCCAAGAATATGTCTTCTCATGCCAACCGTAATGTGACCACGGTTTCGTCACCACCGAAAGTCGCTCTCGATGTCGCGATTGCCGAACGGTTTGCTCAACTCGATCAATCATCTGGTGGACCTTTTTCCCGATTACCCAACGAACTGGTGGAGTCGATTTTGGCGCGGGTGGACATGCAGAAATTGATTCGTCTGCAGGTGGTGTGCAAGAAATGGCAGGCTGTCATCCTCTTGGTTGGACACAAGAAGAAATCGTTGCGTTTGATTCTTTCAGGATTTTTAAATTATTCTGCCGAAAATCTCAAGAAACGGTCGTTCGGACAAATTGATTTGAGCACTTTTACAACTATCAAAGTGAAGTCTTATTCTAGCCTGCCACATCTTGTCAATCTCTTTCCTAACATTGATTCTTTCGTTTTGGATATACCAAAAGTTTTGGATGTATTTTTAAGTGACCAGAGTGATATGATACTCCCTTTTCTCTCTCAATTTCATCTGAACAAACTCACCACTTTGTCAATTACTATTCCCGAAAATTCTTGCAAGCAAACTATAGTCAAACTACTGAAACTGATCAATTCATTTGTCTCACTTAAACGACTTGACATTGGATCTTCCTTGAATGATCAAATTTTACTTCTTGGCCCAACATTGGCTCGTTTGGAGCAATTTTCATATTCCAGTTATGAGCCTTCACTTGTTGATCTCTTTGGCCCGAATTGTTCACTTGTTTCGCTTGATGGTATATTTGAAAATATCAACTTTTCTCAATGGCACTCCAGCAATGCTCAGTGGCTGGCCACTGTGACTCATCTCGAACTGAAGAATGTTCGAATGGAAGGTCAACATATTGACAGTCTTATCGTGCATGCTGTATCGTTGAAAGTGTTGCGTCTTTATGCTAGATGGGTAAGTTGAAATATTGATTTCTTTGTTTAACATTTTAAATTTATGTTTTTGTTGTTTTATTATAGGGTTCTCAAATTCGAATGACTCCTCAACTGATTGGTCAACTTGCCAAACTGAAGCACTTGACCGAAATTGAGATGAACCGAATTATCTTTGAGTTGCCTCAACTGGACCGGGCTCGTCGCAATTTGCAATTGGCTCAACTTGTCTCACTACGAACCTGTACTTTTTCAATCCGAGAATTGGTTAATTTCACTGATTTCGAAATGCGCAACACAGAAAGTGATCTATTTGCATCTGCTCTTTCAACCATTTTGCCCAATGTCCAACACCTCAACATTATTGTCGATTATGTTTCCTATGACACACTAGAAGGCGTCCAATCTAGTTTGTCACTTTTCACCAAACTTCAGACGCATTCTTTTAATTATATTGTAATGCCATACGAATTTACGAATTTGTAAATGTAAATTTCAACTTTTTGAATTAATAATTTGTATTATTTTTCCCAATACCGAGAGCACCTGAAGGTTATATTCAATTTCATTAATTTCCAATTCGAAGGCATCTGAAACGTTTACCTAATATTTGAAAAAACTATGTAATAAATAATTTTTAACATTATGATATGATTATTCACTTTTAATAAAGCGAATTACAAATTTTCGAATTAATTTAATTCAGAAAAAGTAACGTCCATTGTGAACGTGTTACGCTATACAGTTGAGTCACTCAGGTGGAGTGTTTGTGTGTGTACAAAAAGCCAACTGCTTTTTCTTGTAAACACGCTAGTGAGTGTGTTCAGTCAGCAGCAGCACCCTTTTTGTGTAGCTCTCATTTTGTCTGTTTGCAAAGCACAACTCTCAGGCCAATTTGACTGTGAAATGGCACGTGAAATCCCAGAATGCTCGTAAGAAGAATCGATCCAATATGTCTTTTCATCCTGACAGAAATGTGGCCACGGCTTCGTCACCACCGAAAGTCGCTCTCACCGATACCCTTCGATCCTTAAACCCCTCGATAGCAATTTGTAATTGTCCAGAGCACCATAAATTTTAAAATCAAAGCTAAAACTGATGAGTTATAATCAATATTGCATAGTCTTCAATATTATATTCACACACATGACATACAGTGGAAATAACTAAATGAATTTAAAGCCAATAAGTTTGATGCACATTTATCTAGCATTTGCCTTTCTCAAACAAAGCAATTGATGCGGAAATGGTTTAGTTCTTGATCTTCAGAAGAAATATAAATTGCTAGAAACTTCCTATATTTACTCCTTCAAAAATTCGTCGTCGCAAAAAAAGATGCCAGAGGAAAGTTCTTACTTGAACATTTGCTAAAACTTAAAAGATGGAAATTGTTTCAGGCAATTATGTTTGTTGATTCTAATAAAGAGGGACCAATTACTCTACAAGCGCAATGCAAGAGGAACTTTATCAAGTGAAGGAATTGTAAAGAAGATCTACTACACGATTGTATCTGCAACCGGAAAAATATTTTTGTAACATCTATTTCTGTTTGTAAAAGATGAAAACGAAGTTGAAAAGGTATGTTTAAACTAAACTTTAGTATATTAATTTGATTTTTAATTTTTATTGTGTGCCATGAAAATCGCTGTTGATCGCAACTTGCGTATTTTGCTTTGAAAAGATGGATTTAAAGATAAATATTGAAGACAATTTAATAGCTTTGGTCGTGACGGTACCAGAACTCAAATACTGTTGGGAAATGGCATTATGCGCAGAATGGAAGAAAAATTACAGCGCCCATTACATTGGAATGTCTGCATTTTGCACCTAATGGAACTTATTGTCAAACTGCTTTCACTAATTTTATGCTGGGAAAAACAAAATTTGGTTTTACAAGCGATCTTGGAATAGAAATTACTGATGACTATTTGACACACTAAAGAAATTGTTGATTTTAAAACAATTTATGTAGATTGTACCTTCAAATTTTGATTCAAACAAACACAACAATGAACTTGGCTTAAGAGGAGATCAAGAATATTTCCACAAAATCTGCTTGGCTATTATGTTTGGCTATGAGGAATAAGACATTTCCTCTAATTAAACATTACAAAATTGGGAAAAATTGGGCATGCACGATGGTTGTAAAACTGCAAGTCGAATTCTTCGACTTCCTTTACATTTCTGAAATTGAGCCGGGATGTTGTTTTAACTACACTAGTGAATTTATAATTGCAGTTTATGCAGCAACCTATTTTAAGATTAAGTTGAACTCATACCTACATCAGCACCAATTTTATTTCATCAAATCATTTTGTTGACCAAAAATGTCCAGATCAAGACTTCTATAGCAAAGGAAACAAAATGTTTTTGATACATTAAATAATGCAATTCTTATTGGGCTCATCCTGAAAACATTAATTGCAATGTTATGAGCGAAAATTCAATATAAAAGATAAAGCAATTAAATTCATTCAAATTGCGCGAGACAACAAAAAGAAATATGACAAAGAAAGAGAAAAGATTAGACCAAAAAATTCGCTTGATCAGTACAGTGAATTTTCTTCTTTATAAAGCCAACAAGTAAACTTCTTAAAAAGATTGACATCTACCAGCCAATTTTAAACTTTAATGCTAAGCAATATTACGAGATGGTTGATTTAAAAACAAACATTCTTGAACCACCAATGACAATTAACGTTCAAAATCTATTGGATTTTCCAATTCCTAAACTTCCAAACAACACACAAGGTGTTGAATTTTTTTATTCAGAAGTAAATAAAGAAAGCACTAAAGTCAGCAAAGTGCAGGCAAGAAATACTAATGTAATCATTAAAGATTATATTAGAAAAAATGTCATAAATAACAATGACAATACTGGAAAAGTGTTTGAACTTCCTCACGATTACAAACAACAAATAGCCAAATATTTTGAAGAATTGTAATTGTGCCACTTAATATGATATATCTTAAATATATAATGCTGTAATGTAAAATAAACGCAAATAAAATCTATAAAATTTAAATAATCTACTTGCCCCTAAAATAATAAATCTGTAATTAAAGTGAAAATGACAACTTTGAGTTGATTCAAATGGATAATTTTCTACATAGATCCGGCGCCCGTGGAATCGTTTTAATGTATTCTAGTGCCCTGGCTAATTTTAAATATCACAATACAGTGTTTTAGATGTTTTTCTTGATATGCAAGTTATTGTGAGGGTTCAAACACACAATATGACTAAATTCAATATGACGCCTAATTCTGGGTTGATTCTGGTACCCTGGATAATTCCAGATATCACGAGACAGCATATCTATACGTTTTTCTTGATGTCCAAGTTATTACGAGCATTTAGACACCAAACATTGCCAAATTCAAAATGACGCCTAATTATGGATTTATTCTGGTACTCTGGATTCAAATATCGATTGCGTCATCGGATTCTTCTTGCAATTCTGAAAATTTTGATACCATATATGCCTGGTTCGGGTACATAATTAGGCTTCTATTAGTATATACTAAATTACGTATATTGCAAATCATTATATTCACACTTTGGTCACTTTTCATGACGCCCTGAGCCCACCAGGAACCACTTGAGAGAATTGGGAATAGCCCTATTTTGTTCAGAATTTTGTGCTGAACAAGCCTGTGGTATTTTTGGACCGAGTTTAAAAATCCAAATCGTTCGAAAATGAACATTTACACAATGTACTCCAAATCCCTATCTTTTTTCCCTTTAAAATTCATCGAATCAGTGCAAGGTTTTGTTGCAACCTATGACCTTCCCGTTGCGCGGGATTCTCTTTTGGCATGGTATAGAAGAGATTTAGACCCAGACCTAAGCAAAATAAAGACTTGACTTTCGCATGACGTGACCTAGTGTCCACTAAACTTGTTGTCTATCACAGCTGTGACCATTTCCGATTCAGCGGTGAACTATGCACTCGAGTTTTGTCCGCCATTTTGCCCAATTTGGTCGATTTGGAACTTACGGTAGTTTTTCTTTATGCTGGCATGCCATTAGGCTGTCGCAACATGAAATTGAATTAACATTTGGATCGTTTTTCCGAACTTACGCAAACACAAAATCCACGTTATATAAATTCTACACTCGTCATTTATCTGTTGCGACACTACTGTGTTTTTAATTAATAAATTTGATTTATAATGAGATTTCATTTGTACGATTTGAACAAATTGGATTTTTCTCTCTTTATTCAATGAATATTTTTCAAATTGTCTGACGATGATCGAGTAAAGATTTTATTTTATTTCACACTTTATACCAAAAATACGAAATTCATAACCACTTTCAATGTTACTTAAATCAAAAGTTTAAATTTTGTGAATCGATCTGCTGAATCTCTCTCCCGGAATTTGTCCAAATTACAATATTTGTCAATCAACCCTCCATACATCTTCAGTCGATTGTAAGGATGCTTCACACTATCGACTAGTTACTTAACTAACATGACCAATTTAGGTCTCAATAAATTTTATTGTAAAACTTGTTAGAGTTGAACAAAACCAAGCACTACGCTAGTCGCCAACCAATGCCAGCAAATTCACACGTGTTTTGTCAGTATTTTTTCCCCAATTTGGTCGAGTTGGATTTGAAAATCTCGTTGGAAGTTTTCAACTAGTAGTAAACAGGTTCTAAGTGAAAATTGAACGCACAATTTACAACGATCTCGCAATTTACCCAAAAGATTGAACTTTTGAAAATAAAAGTTTTTAATTGTAGTAGGCTTGAGAATTTTTTCTTTCTTCAAATCGAACAACATTTACATTTTTCAATTTCAGGAAAACACAACATTTACTAGTGTTTTTCTAATTTATTATTTAAACATTGAGAATTATACAGGAAAAGCACAAATTCATAATTTCTTATTTGATACAGTTCAACTCAATCTGTATTGTCAATATTTGACCACTTTCGGTATCACTTTTATCATTAAACTTAATCTCAATAAAAGCTTGTTTGGGTTTGTCTTGAATTGAGGTTGAAATTCTGAAAGTTTGATTTGATTTGAGAATGACATTTTAAATGTAAATTGTTATTGTAAATGTGCAAAACAAGAGTGATCCCATGTGTGTACGAGACAGCGCCTGTGTGTTGTTTTGTGTTCGGCTTGTACTTTGTGTTTGTGTTTGCTTTCGTGATTGCCTTTTCCTTTCGTAATGATTCGGAAAAGTTTCGTTTCTGTTGAATCATAACTAGGAATGTAGTGAATTGGCACGTCTTCTGTGTACAGCCCCTTGTTGTATGTTGTGTAGTGTAGGGAGAGGAACACGCAGAGGCAGCGTGTTAGTCTGTGATTTGTGACTGTGTGTGCATGCCTATTCTGCTATTGAGTGCCGAATAAAGTTTCTTCAAACAGTTTTTTCTGTGTGAATCCTGGTTGGTCTGGGTGACAATTCTGTGTGACCAACAACAGTTTTCGTAATCATCTCGCAACCCTCGATTATCCATCCAAATGGATCCCAACCTCAGAAGCCTTGCTATCGATGAGCCGTCAGTCAGCTCACTCACCTCCTCTTTTGTTCACACTCGAAATGAATCCCCACAGCAGTACTGTTGGTCCTGTAACCATCTACCCAGTGAAATGATGCAATTGATTTTGGCAAAATTGGGGACTGGACGGTAATGTGAAGAAGTTGATTCGGTTACGATTGGTGTCCACAAGGTGGAGGGCAATGGTTGAGGACTACTGTCAAATGAAGAAATCGTTGGTTGTGGTTCCGAATAATCAATTTTTGATGAATCTGTTCGTGCTGATGCATATATAAGGAATTTATTTGATTTGAATTCACGAAAGATTATGCATGTTTGTTGTTGGATCCTAAATTACCCTCCAGTTATCAGAAATCACTTTTGAATATATTTCCCAACATCGTAGACCTGTATATTTTTTTTCGGTAAATATTGTCAACTTTTTAAACATTTCATCACAACTAAATTTGATTATTCTTACAGAACGTACTCGAGTCTCTGATTTTTGTTGTGTACATCAATTCTTTGGACTCTCTGAAGCAACTCCATCTCGATGGGTATTTTTGGCAGCTTTATCCTCTATGTCTGGAGCATTGTCCAAATTGGAATACATTTCATTCGGTTTGCCCTACCACTTGTACGACTCTAAATCAACTTTTAAAAGACGACCATCACTATCAGCTAATTTCGTATCTTGGTTCAAGTTGTGCTCGGGTCAAGTTTAATCAATATACTGAATTTGTTTGTGACCAGATTCTGCAGTGGCACAACCTCAATCCGCTCTGGTTGGCCAATCTCACACATTTAAAGTTCATTTGCACTGATTGTTCAAGTGAATTAAAGTTTGTTCGAGTTGTGCAGTTTCTTAGCGAACACGCGCATTTGAAACTGTTTGGCTTTGGAAGCTGGCTCAATGGTATATTGTTTGATAAATTTGACTAGTATTTTTTAATTAATTAAAATATTTTTTATAGCTTAATTCTCTTCATTTGACGCCAACTGTTATTCATAATCTGGGCAAGCTGACCAACTTGGCTGAACTTCAACTGAACTCAAAGTCGATTTCCTTCGAATTGAATCTACAGTGCCACTAACTTCCCTATCCACTGTCGTGTCCACTCAAACTTGTTGTCTATCCCAGTGACCACCTGTTCAGTGGTGATCCTTACACTCGAGTTTTGTCCGCCATTTTGCTTAATTTGGTCAATTTGGAACTTTCTGTTCGTGTTTGGTTATAATTATATCAAGATTAATCAAGAAATACTGTCACAGCATGAAATTGAACAACATTTGGATCGTTTTCCGAAATTGCGCAAACACAAAATCGATGTTCGTAATTGGTGATTTAAAACTTTTATCTCATATTTTAGCCTTTTGTTTGTTTGAGGGTAACTCTAGACCCTTTTCGTTTTATTATTATAATATAATTTACACTCAATGTCATTTATCTG